>JAOEGS010013255.1:0-24334 GCA_025447755.1 Corythornis vintsioides | reverse complement strand
GGCAGGGGGGTTGGACTAGATGATATTCTAGGTCCCTTCCAACCCCTAATATCTATGAATCTATGAATCTATGAATAGTCAGCCTAGAGCTCATGACCTCCAAGAGAGGGTGAGTGATCTGGGCCTGTTTAATCTGGATCAGTCAAGGTAAAGGGACAATCCAAGAGCAAACTGTAAGTACTGAAAGGGAAGTTACAAAGATGACTAAGCCAAACACTTCCCAGCAGTGGCAGAAAGCCAGATGAAAGCACCCTGAAACACTCCTATGTTCTGAAATAAATTAGAAGGAGGAGGGATTAAATAGAAACATACTGTAGCACTAGAACAGGTCACCACAGCACAGTCTGACATTGGTGACTTCCAAGACTGTTAGACAAAGCCACAGCTCATGTGCTCTGTTGGTGATAATCCTGCTGAGAACAGGAGTTTGATGGTTTCCAAAGGTGCTTCTCAACACCGTTTCTTGGGAGTGAAGGAATGAGTTAGGCATGAGAAAGTGGGGAGGAAAGGTGCTGGTTTAATATTTATCTTTTACCATGTGAAAAAAACCCCAAAACCTTGTAAAAGTTAGACCAGATGCCTGGTCTTTGGATTCTAGGGTTTCTTTGATGGAGTGTTGGTCCCTCCTGTCAATAAATAGAAAGCTAGTATGGAAAATCACTATTTTTGACCTTTCTTTTGCATCCATTCTTTGAATTTAAGAATCCTGTAAATTATATGGTTAAAGTCTCTAGTAGCTCTTCCTAATCACTATTCATCTTATCCTAAGTAATTTGGAACTTCAATTTAATATGTTTACAGAAATATTTAAAAGAATGTTTTTTCTCCCCACTACATAAAGAACAGCTATGTCTCATATATTAGTGAACACAACATCCAAAAGGAAGAGAAACAATATTTCTCTTTGAAGTTTAGTTTCTTATGAAATAAGTGCTAGTGGCCAAACTTCAAAGAGAAATTGCCCTTTCTACCTGGCTCTAGCACTTCAGAGAGATAATTTACCTCTGGTGAAAGGCAGGCCTGTCAGCAGCCAGGCTGCCTAAGTAATTATGTAGCTGGTGGACTCTGGAATTAGGTGACAAATTTCTTTGAAGTTTGGCTGCTCATCTTATTAGCATTTCAGACATGTTGAAATTATTTACTTTCCATTTTGATTTCATTTAAAAAGATAAGTGGAAATTCCCAATTTAGCTCTTAAAGTTGTAGCTGGACTTAAAAGACTTTAAAATTCTTAGGTGGTATAATGAAGTCATTTGACATATATGATGAAGGCACTCAATTCTTGCCTTTTTATAATAGCTGGATTTCTGTCCACAGGTGACAACATCAATATAAGTCTAACAGAAGTGGACAGAAACTAGTTGTAAAAGGTGAAGTGTCTTAATCCTGATAAGACTGATTCCATAGAGATGATGAAAAAAAAAACCAGTGCTGCTTTGAAGTATATACAGATTAAATATGCCCAGTATCATTACTTTGTTTAAAGTAGCTGGCAGTTTTGCACTTCATTTTATCTGTATGGTGACATCTACACAACTAAGGAAAAGGTCAGACATGCTAGAATTCTGTTGCATAACAATTTCCTAAATTTAATATTTTTCCTAGATACATTACACACCTTTGCAATTGACACTCAGAATTTAAAGGGCACAGCTCATGTGGTCTACAACAGCTTGAAATAACCAGCATAGCTTTTCATCCCATAAGGGGCCTGGCAACCCACAAGTGAAACAGTTGTCTCTAGAGGATTCAGCACTCAGTTTGATGAAGATGAAAATCTTTCTTGGTCTAGGTGATCCTGCTCAGGCAGGGGGGTTGGACTAGATGATCTTCTAGGTCCCTTCCACCCCCTAACATTCTGTGATTCTGTGATCCATGAGGGTGGCACCATGTGCCCTGGGGCTGATAACAGCACTGGCACTGTCTATCACCTTCACCAGTGACCTGGGTGACGGGTGCAAGTTTGACAAAGACACCAAACTGGGCAAAGTGACTGATACACCAGAGGTTGTTCTGCCACTCAGAGGGACCTCAACAGGCTGAGACGTGGCCACGCAGGATGCTCAGGAACTTCAATAATGGAAATTGTGAAGTTCTGCACCTAGAAGGAATAAACCCCATCCACAGCCACTTGAGACAACTGTCTGGAAAGCAGGGTTTTCTGGCTGAACTCAGGGTTCCTGTGGACAATCACCTGATCACAGGTCAGCAGTTATGTGCGTGAAGAAAAGATGAACATCATCTGGACAGTATATGGAAGAGCATGGCCAGTAGGTGAAGGGAGGTGACCCTCCCACTCTGCTTAGCCCTGGGGAAACACAGCTAGTGTATTGTGTCCAGGTCTGGGCTCCCTGAAAAGGCAAGCAGGGAGCAAATCCAGCAAAGACCACACAGATGATTAAGGGACTGGGGGATTCAACATAGACTTAGGACTGTTCAGCCTAGAGAAGGCTCAGCAGAATCTAATCAATCTGTATACCTGATGAAGAAAGTCAAGAAGAAATCAGTCTTTTCTCAGCAGTATCCAGCAAAAGGATAAGAGGCAATGGGCATAAAATGAAGTGTAGGAAATCCCTTCAAATCTTAAAAACAAAGAAACAAAAACTAAGCAAAACACAACAAGGAAACAAAACAAAACAAAAAAAAAACCCAAAATAAACAAAACTGCCAATAAAATGAACAAATAAAAATCACAACAAAACAACCACAAACCCCAAATAAACAGCCACACTTTCACTGTGAGGTTGGTCAACCACCAAAACAGGTTTTCTAAAGAGGTTTCGAAGTCTCCATCTTTGGAGAGATTCAAAACTCAATGAGAGACAGTCTTCAGAAACTTGCTTTAGCTGAACGTGCTCTGAGCAGGGAGATTGCACTATATGATCTCCAGAGGTACCTTCCAGACTCCCTAATTCTGTTTCATCCTATGTGTTTGCCTAGTTTCTAGTATTTTAGGCTTCAGCTTTTGGCCATTGTTAGAGATGACATACTGCAATGGATCAATGTTTAGTCTTCCCAAATATGTCTGCTCCAAAAAGCAGCTCTGTCTACAGGTAATTCTTTGCCTTTCATCAACGTAACCCTAGGTGAGAGATGAACACACAGTGGCTGCTGGCTGCGTGCAGCTCAAGCAGCTCAGCCGTGTGCCAAGGCTACAACAGCAGACGAGGAAGATGATGTGCAGGCAGAATGGAGGTGGGTGATCCAGCTGACAGCCAAACTGTGCACAGCCCTGGCTGTAGGCTGGACACACACACTGCATCTCTGGAGCAATCTAACCACATCTCATTCTTCAGCACAGTGGGCCCTGGGAAATAATGGTTGCCTCCTTTCTCTGAAGTACTTCCATACTTCTTTTCTGCCTGGCTGCATAGTATGAAGTATTTCTTGTGGCCCATGGTATTACAAAAACCTCAGTATGAATCTCAGAGGCTCCAAAGAAGTAATTGATTAGGGATTGACAAAGCTACAGTAATCCAAACTCCCTAACACTTCCCTCTCAACCGCCAGCAGATAACGTAAAATCATCAACATGGGAAGACTGTTTATATCTCCAGTGAATTAAAAGAATAATTAGGAAATTTGACATTGCACTTAGAATAAATATGTTTCTCTTCATTTAGACCTCAATTTAGACCTTTTTATAGTTTTAAATAGGTAATTTTTTTTTGACAGGTTTTAGGTGCTGGAGGATCTTATTTCCATGTAGACGGAGCTCATGTTGATTGAATTGGCTGGTGGCACAATTTGTGAAACACTTAAAGTTTTTATTGGAAAGAAGAAAATAATTCAATATAAGATTATGTTATTATTGGTTCTATTAAATAAGTTCTGGGGTTTTTTTGTTGTGTTTTGTTTTTTGTATGCACAGAGATTTTAATCTCATTTAGAAACTAGATGTGCATTTTTTTCCTACGCCCATCCTTGTAATTTAAATGAATTTCAATACAAATCCAAAAAGCTAGAAATTTAAATCTCCCAGACAAAAAATAACAACATAATTTAGATGTCAATTAATTTTTCTTGGCTGTTGTTTCCTTTTTGTAATACTCTTTAGGATCTGCCCAATGCATCTGCTTTATCCACATATATCATTTGAAGCATTTGGCAGTGATTTAAAGAATGCATACAGCTATTCTGCGAAGTAAAAGTAATTACTTTAAATTCTTCTCTGAATCACAATGTCAGGATTTTCAGTGCATTTCTGAATTCTTCAATGTATCAGTAATATTGTATAATTGACAATATATACAGAATCTGATGCAGTTCTTTGAAATACAAGAGTTTTATCTAGATTAAAAGAAGTGGAAATCTGTTTCCACCCCACTAAGCAGAGCTCCCCCACCCTGGTAAGACAAAAGCCAAAGCTTCCAGGCTAAGCCTTGATTCAGATTTAATGAAGATTTCGGCCTGGAGTCAAAAACAATTGCCTTTCCAGTTTGAGAAGCAGCAGGCTTCCAGCATTTTATTTTTTTAAAGATTGGTAAAGAATTCTACAGTTCCTTCTTGCCTACACTTTCACTCTGCTTTAGGCAGAGGAGAAAAGCAGTGCTGTCAGATAAATGTGAACTGTCCTACTGGCCACCTCCAATGCAGAGGAAGATCCAGAAAAATCAAACTGTTTGGCTCCAGGGTAACCTATGAACCCTTTTTCTGTCAGTTTGTGTTTCTTCTTAGTTAAAAGGAATAGAAAACGGAGATGAATCTGAAATATTGTGTGCTTCCTGGAGAGAGAATTTTAACATTAGTTTTACTTCCCATCCATTTGTTAAAATTTTCTTATCCTTCATTGTGTACTTCTTTTCAATTGGACAAATAGAGTGACCACTTTTGCTTCAACTGAAAGCCACGTTATATGTGGACATGTAAGAACATCCTTCTAAATATCTCTGACTATACCGATGCAAATGTGTATTCAAATGTTTAGTGGATTTCTGAAGCAATTATTGATGTGGTCAAACACAAAAGCTGCAATTCACTTAAGGGAAGATACTTTGTGACTTGGTCTAGGTGATCCTGCTCAGGCAGGGGGGTTGGACTAGATGATCTTCTAGGTCCCTTCCAACCCCTAACATTCTGTGATTCTATGCAATTAAGGTACATGCTTATCGAGCCTATGAGCAGAGCCTTGGGTTTGAAAGCCAGCAGCAGTTTCCAGCTGTGGCCTGAGCTCATCATCAAGGTTTTAACAATTCTGCAGAGTTCAGCCCTTTAAGTTCTCAATAAGGGGCTAAACAAGGACAAGTCTCAGTCATGACAAACACGGCCAATTCTCATCAGTCCAGCAATGAACAAAGGAGATCCTGAAATTGTATTACTATTGCATCACTGAGAAAGAATAAAACATTAAGTAGGTGAAATCTCAGCTAGACAAAAGTGATTGAGTTAACAAAGCAATGTTACCATCCTGAATTAGTTTAATAACTCTCTGACCAATTCCCTTTTTAAAACCTACTCCATACAAAGCCTGCTGGTGTTTCAAATATCTTTGGAGTGACTTTATTACATATTTACCTTTATTAGTAGTAGTATAATATTTTTGTCTTATAGAATTTGCTTATACTTGTATTTTCTATATTTTAGGTCTTTGCCACTGAATCCAACACCACCTTAGCTTCCTGTTTCCTCTTCATAGTATCATATTTTGCTATTTTTATTTGCCCTCATAAATTCAAACACCATCTAATACGGTCAAATTCTGTGTTCTTATAGCTGTTCCACTCATAGAATTTCTCTGTTCAATGTCTCTCTCCTGATTAGACGTTACTGTGTTTCTTTTCTAATATTTAGACTCTTTTTCCTGAAAGGGCACCTTCTTTTCCCTAGTTGTGTTTTCTGTCCTTTGTTACTCATCCTGATATAAATGTGGGTCCTCTCCTCACCTTGGCATGTTTTAAATAATTTATTTTGCCCTTGCCACAACATCTGCAAACACTGTGAACTAAGACCTTATGTAAATCTCATTTCTCAGAATTACATCTGGTAGTGTTCTCTCTCCTGTGCTCTTGCATATGTATAAGTTACACATTTCAATTCCAAATGCCCACAGTTCTGCCAGTTCTACAACGGCACTAATGATCCTACAGACATTAGCAGGTTATTATTACCCTCCATAAAAATGATTCCTAATGGTAAAAATGGATTTTTAAAAAAAACTGGGAGATGATTCTAGCTGAGCCAAAACCAATAACTTATTTGCTTTACTCACCATACTTTCTGAAGTATAAATTATGCAAAATTCTTAAGTGTTTGCTTTAAATTAGCAGATACAGGGGTTGGAAGTGACCTCTGAAGATCATCGAGTCCAACCCTCCCTG
The DNA here is from genome assembly GCA_025447755.1 of Corythornis vintsioides. NCBI lineage: Eukaryota > Metazoa > Chordata > Aves > Coraciiformes > Alcedinidae > Corythornis > Corythornis vintsioides. The sequence goes on along the minus strand of JAOEGS010013255.1, from coordinate 18,017 downwards.
CCAGAGAGGACAAAACTAGAGCAAGTCACACAGAAATGTATTCAGACAGGTCTTGAAAGTTTCCAGAGGAGAAGACTCCACAACCTCTCTGGGGAGGCTGTTCCAGTGCTCTACAACTCTTACAGTACAGAAGTTCTTCCCCATGTTGAGGTGGAAGTTCCTGTACTCCAGCTGGAATCCACTGCCCCTCATCCTGTCACAGTGCACAAGTGAGAAGAGGCTGTCCCTGCCTTCTTGACAGCCGGCCCGCATGGATTTGCAGACATTCTTTAGATCCCCTCTCAGTCTTCTCCTCTCTAGGCTAAAAAGCACCAAGTCTCTCAGACTTCCCTCATACATAAATGTCCACAGAAAAGCGCTTTGCTGCCATCAATTACATAAGCAGACTGCTGCACTTGGTGGCACTGGTTTTCCTCACTCCTCTAAGTTTCTTGAGCAACTGACTTCTGTTAATAGAATCCGTGTTGTTAAAAGTAGCTATCATGTCCAGAGCATGAACACACACGAAAGATAACATGGTATTTCAGGTAACATCTGTTTTATCTCCCATGCAGTGACTTGAAAAAGAACATACAATTACAAATGCAAGAAGGAGATAGTACTTAACCATAACACCACCACAATGCTTCCTTATGTTAACCCTATCAAATTGAAGCCACTGAAATGGACCACGTTCTCTTTTCCTAAACTGATATGCTAAGGCCTAGATAACAGGCCCAGGCCAAATGTTGGCCAAACCATATTTTGCTTAATTAACACAGAAATACCCTTTATGGTAGGACTTAATTATAATGCTTATGATGCAACAATTAGTGCTTATCAAGAGATAAATAGTTAAAACTAAAACGGAAGGTGACATCCAGCCTGTTAAAAGATAGGACCTCATGGTTAGAGCTAAAATAGATAATGAAACCACAATCTAACAATCAGACCCTGTGTCTCATCCCACTCAGTGGCCAAGGAAGGAGGTGGATCTCTATGATCACCTGACAGAGGCTGTCCCTGCAGCACAGGGCCCTGGGGTGGCAGAGTCAGGACAATGACTCTGAGGAACTAAAACCAATTGATAAGTTCTCCCTAATGAAACAAGCAGCAAACAGTTGGGTAACAGTGTTAGCATCACAGCTGATTAATTTATGGCTAAACTTCAAGGAAAAGGAAGAGTTATTAGAAAAGAGAAATATACAACCCCTGTGGTGCAAGAAGCACTTAAGAAAAGACAGAGACTCACTTAGGAAGAATTTCTCTCTTCCTTTTGTTAAAGCGGATCTGCAAAGAGCCCAAGGGGGAGTACGAGAGACATTGGGAGCAAGCAACACTGCTGCCCAGATGGGACTTTCCAGATCTCACCACCACACTAGCTTTGAGGCACACAACAGCCAGGCTCTTACACCTTGTTGAGAAATAGGTTATTAAAGAAAAGAAAAAAAGCTAGGAAAAGTCCCTCAAGGATGACACCAGATGTTTCCACCTCCAGACAACTGCAAGTCATTCTGCCTTGCTGCATTTGGCAATCGAGTACTCTAAAAGCTGGACCCTCTTGCAGCAACTTTGGAGACCCTGCCTACGAGTGCACACTGGGTAGGACTTGCCAATTGCCAGGAGGGGTTCTCCAGACCCTCACTGCCACTGGAGCTCCCCAGTGAGTGCAGATCTGGGGGATGGTAATGTATTAATAGGGCAATTGGTGCTGTATCTTTCTTAATCACTAAAGCTTTCTTTGTGTAGTAATGAGCAGTTGCGTTGTTTTGCTTATTGACCCTGCTGCTTAGAATAGAGCATCATCAGCTTATCTTTCCATAATTAAGTGGGCACTTTTGTATCATTTGGAAATGGAGAGTGCAATAAATCTGTTCTTTGCCTTGGTCCTGTCTCTCCCTTCTGTTGACCCCGTCAAGTGGGGAAACATACACATGGCAACTCACACTTTCTCTACAGCACACACAGGACTCCCATCTCTCCCCATTCAGCCAGGTAGCTCCCCAGCAATCAATCATCAGGGGTTCTGCCCATGTCAGACAGATACCCAGGTTTCCCTAAAGGCACTTGGACAAACATTTTTTACCCTGTCTGATTCTTGCTAGAAAATTAATTAACCATAGTCAGAATAAGATGTTGCAAATCAAAATAAAAGTGAGTTTTTAGTACTGTTGAGGATGAACTGCACATATAAAGTGATGTTGATCATGCAAAATTTTCTCCAAGAAAAGGTCTTGAAGATCCATTAAGAAAACTGTATTGATTAAAAATTGACCAATTACATCTTAACTAAAAGGCACTATTATTACTACTTTAATATATTACAAATGCTGGGTGTAAATTTGGTTTTGTTTTCTAAACAAGTCATATCAGAAACATAAAATTTCTACACTTTTTCTTTTTACAAAAAAAAACCAACACATAAGATGTGCTAGAGAATCAGATTCTCACAAAATAATATTTTAACACCTATATGTACAATTTCCAACTTTCACACTTATTATTAATCTTTGTAATTCATCATAATTCACTCTTAAGAGGCAGAGGTAGGAGAACTAGAGTATGAAACGAAGGAGGAAATACAGACTCACACTTTGGAATCTCATCTGGGAATCAAAACACCTGGGTTTAGTGGGTTTTATTTTCAGTACATTATCTTGTAACAGCTATTTTCCTATAATAAAAAAAAAAAACAACCTGAATACACTGCTATTTGTGAATCCATGCCCACCATTCAAGGTACAGATGCATAAAACGGGAGCACAACAAAGTCCCAAATGTAAATAATTGGAAATATGACAATACACTCTTCCTATTAGATCCTGGGACATGTAGTCGCTTCCAGATTGTTTAAAGTATTTAAGTGCTCAACACTGCAAGGCAATGAAGGGACTGTGGCAGACAGCAGAGGGAAAGCTGAGTAATCAGAACTACAGGCTTTCACCAAACCAGCTGGGGCCACCAGCCACAGCCATTTCTCTTATTACTCAACTTCCCAGGCAGTGATTAAGGAGCAATAGGCTCAGAGAACTTGGAGGATTTCTTTTGAGTCTTGACGTCAGACATCCAGGTATTGAAAGTCATGTAATGAAAAAGAATAAAAAAAAATACATACATCTTTCAAAACACATCACTACTTTTGTGATTTCAACACCCACCTATCAACTCTGAACAGCAGTACTCCCTCTAGATCAAAAAGGAATGTTGTAGGTTGTACAAAGTCGTTAGTGAGTGGAAACAGATAAAAGCTGGGCTATAGGAATAGCAAAGCCTGAGAAAGAGGGAGACTAGTCCTGTCCTTGATTCACGCACAAGGCCACTTGGATATGCCAGATGCCCCTGCTGCAAAGCAAAGCATTGTGAGGAATTTCTGAATTAGAGATTACAGAAAGCTTATACAGGAGTACAGTCTACAGAGAATTTACATGTGGCTTCATAGTAAAAAAAAAATATTATTTAACAGGGGAAAGAGGGGAGGTAAGAGTAAAGGAAATCAAAGTACTGATGATCTATATAGGATATGCCTACTGTGCAACTAAGTTCAACATCAGAAAAAAACATCCATTTTCCATGTGGTAAAAAAGTTAATGAAAATTTATAGACATTTTTGTTCAAACTACCCAGTATTCTGTTGCAAAAAATTATTTAGAACCAAAGCATCCCTAAGTGTTTCAAAAATGTCAATTTCCTTGTTGACACAACATTTCAAGGGTTTGAATGTATAATATCTCCAATTTATGTAATGCCGTAAGGCACATCAGATAAGGAGAAAAAAAAAAAAAAGCGTTGCTAATGCTTTACATTCTGTAAGACAATTATTGTGCAGGATGTAACCTCACTACCTGTCAGTGTCACTGTGAAATATAAAAGTGGTTCACATTCCTAAGTAGCAGTCAGTATTAAGATTGTCGAGCCTATGTTTCTGGAGAAGGGGAAAGCCATGATAGAAGTCTGAAGTTTCTCTCTTGGCTTAGCTTTAAAAATGTCATATTTACACGTTAATTTTGACTGATCTAGTCTATGGCAGTTAAGGATAAGATGCTACTAAAATTGTATGTCCCAATATTGGTGCACTGTTGAAATAAGCACAGAATTCAGACTTTTTCGGAATTCTTTAATGGTTGGAAAATTCACATTGTGCATAATTTCTTTTGAAACTATTATAAATGTTCAGTGCATAATCTACTATTAAGGGGACCTTCTCAGATTTTGGCTTTCCTTTAATGTGAAAAAGAAAAATAAGTTACTCTTCCTCCCAGTTTTTACCTGTCTAGATGTCTATGAAGACCTTTGGTGATTCTTAGTTCAACAGTTGCAGAAAACCTTTCATTTATGAAGTCTGATGCTGCATATCCAGTACATTCTACATTTGCTACACTTTGCATGAAGGCCACACAAACTGCAGTCTAACTTCCTAAGATGTAGCTCCTCAAGTGCATGTCACTGTTACTAGAAAACACAGGGAATACTAAGACCGCAGAAGAAAAACTTCTTTTGTGCAAGTTGCAAGTCTTTCCATGAAAGGACATAAATACATCATCTAGGGCTAGAACTAAATACAGATATATAAAGATCTAACTAACTGTTTATTTTTCTAAGTCAAAATAGTCCTATAACCTCACTCTAGGGAACTGTATCTCAACCATGCCCTGTGGAATACCTAGGATCCAGATCTTATCATCTGGATGGAAGAGAGTAAGAGGCACATACAATTGTAAGCAAACAACTAGACAAAACTAAAATAATACACACATGTAAGTTTAACTTAGATTTTTATTGTATTGCCAATGAAGCCTATTAAGACAAAACAGAAAAAAACCCCAAACAAATATCAAGTCGATCTCTTCTGAGACAATTTCAAAATACAGGGTTTTTTAGGGAAGTTTCTATTCTGATGTTATAAACAGTTCACTATATTTTTAAATATAAAACTGAATTTATCTTTACTATAAAAAAAATATTTCAAATTCTTGTGTATTTCATGAGCTATTCAAACATTTGCAATATGACTACTTGACTGTGCATAACATACAGACATAAATAATGACTGTACACTTCAAGTTCTCCTGTTACCCCTAAATGCTCCAAGTTCATCCATAATGTGGTACTTTCAATGCTGGTGTTTTATTAGAGCTGAAAACTTAACTTTTACTGTTGCTGCTCTTGAATGCTGTAGTTGAAGAAACAATCTTTATAAATTTTTGGTATTTAAAAAAAAATCAATATACTGGCTTTGGGCACCTCAACACAAGAAGGACACTAATGTGCTGCAGTGGGTCCAGAGAAGGCAACAAAGCTGGCTAGGGAGCTAGAGCAGAAGTCTTACGAGAAGTGGCCAAGGGAACTGGAGTTGTTCAGTCTGGAGAAAAACAGGCTGAAGGGAGATTTTCCCACTCTACAGCTCCATGAAAGGAGGCTGCAGTGAGGTAGGGGGTCAGGCTGTTTGCTCAAGGAACAAGAGATAGGACAGGAGGAAACAGTCCAACTTATGTCAGGGAAGGTTTAGCTTGGACATCAAGAAACATTTCTTCACCGAAAGGGATGTAAAGCCCTGCAAGAGGCTGCCCAGGGAAGTGGCTGAATCACCATCCCTCGTGTTTAGAAGTTGTGTACATAGGGTGCTTAGGGACATGGTTTACAGTGGACTTGGTAAAGTTAGGTCAGTCACTGGATTCGATCTTAAAGGTCTTCTCCAACCTAAATGATTCTATGATTTTATGCCAACAGCCAATAGCATTCACCAGTGTTACTGCTGTTCAGCTGAAAATGAAGGCAGTGCTGCCTTCTCTGCTGGGTCTCACTGTATCAGAAAATAATACACTTTGGTAGGAGCAGGAAAGAGAATCCTTTAGTTGCCCTTCAGCTAAAACACAAATACATTCTCTGACACTGAAAAACTGTGTCTGTTTTGTAGTTTAGACTGCTCATGGTCAGATATTTTATATATAACTAGTGAACTGTCAGTTTATTACATTTCAGATCTGTTTGCTTCTATCCAATTTATTGCAGCTTTCATTGAAATAAGAACGAATGCTTTTCTTACACAGTTAAAATGCCTGTCAAATACCATACCCTCTAGCACCATGAAACTGTCTGAAACATTGGAGACTGAAATGGTGCAATAAAGTGTCAGCTGGTCTTCAAAACATATACAAATATTAGGTCCAGTTTCAAATCAGACTGCCTAAAATTAGTTACTTAAACATCTGTTTCAGATACTTCACTCAATACTTTTTTTTGCTGATAGCAGAGCATGATTTCACACCAGCTATACATTCTGACACCTCATGATGCTTGAAACTGTCAAGAATCTGTGACAGTGAAAACTTAGTGCAGTTGTCCCCAGTCAGTCTGTAATTTCTTCAGTTAAGGAAGCGATTTGTTGTTTTCCTTGATCATTTTCTTGCCCGTTGCTGGATAAGCACTCCTTAGTTTCTCTTGCCCTGAGGTCTACCAGGTAGGTCATTTGGTCCCTGTCCTACATATGAATGTATCTTGAGGAATATACTCCACATAAAAAATTAGGAAGCCCTGCTATATGCAATGAAGAAACTGACAAGAGATCTTTGGAAAAGGAGGGGGAAAGTAGCTTATGTTAAAGAAAAAGCTATGGGCAAGTTCTACACAACAGGTCAAAAAGGGAAAACAGAAGAAATTGAAAGTACTACTGAACAATCAGCATTTATATTAAGTGAGTTGTCAGAGTTTGGGTGTCACAAGCGAGCCATGTGTACACACAGAGTGTGATTCAGAGATGCTGGTATAAAAACAGTATCAGAGTTTCACTGAAGATGCCAATGTTACACATTTCATAAACCTAAGCCCAGTCAGTTGAGATTGATCAATGGATATATCATGTACAAGCTGCCCCTTGGAATTCTTCTGCATCTTAGCAATGGGTGTGCAAGTAGCAGTGAATAAAGTGACATGTATTGCTACGTGAAAAATTGTATGCCAACTGTTTTAGACTGTTGTGTAGGGTAATGATCCCTCTTCTTTGATATCTTTCTAAGGAGAACCTAGGAAGTGATATGTGCAACTCAGAGGAAGAGATGGTGTTTTTGAGATCTTAACAAAAGTGCAAATAGATACTATTATCTCTGTAGGAAAATCAGATGTAACATGAGCTCAAAAACCTCTTAATATGTCCTCTTCCAAAGAGCTTTCTTGCTTTGTGGATTCACTTATTTATTATGAGCTTTACTGTAGGGTTAGTGGACGATCCACCATAAGAAGAGAGAGAACTCTTTGCAGTGGGAACTGCAAGTGAAAAGGACAGTCAAACACAGCCCATTTTCTTGTCTGATGAAGATTTTTCACTTTTTTTAACCACTCATATTCAGAGTAAAAATGTCCTCCAAATTGTCATTTGCACTGTCCTAACTTGAAGCTGTACTTTTTCAAAGCCATCAGGTGACACTACTGAAAAACTAATGCAAATAATCATAGAACCAAACTTTGTATTAACAGTCATCAAAGAGGTTTCAAAGCCATGACTTACTTCTAAGGATGCTCAGCTCAAGGGGTCACTTAGAAGCACTTATTTCAAGGTAACTAAAATTCAGGTTAGGTGATCTAATGGATTTACAATTAACATGTTAATACTTAAAAAAAACCCAAACAAACTAAAACCAAGCAACAAAAAAACCCAAACCAAAACCACAACGTTTTACAGGTAAATAATTTTGTAATGCCACTGAGCAGTGGCCACATTTCACTACCCCATGCAGTGCCAGATACATTTAAGTACTTCTCTTCCCAAGTGCCAGTATAAAGTACATCATAGTTCTATGGTCAATTGGGTACCAATTCTATTACTTCAGCTTAGCAATCCACAGTTTGTACAGTCTGAAATGCTAAGTAAAAGGGTAAGCATATATCAGCAATGCAGGGCCTGACAAACAACTGGATATTTATCCTGCAACTTAACTGCATTTTAAACACTCCCATAGATGTGTAAAAAATACAATCTTAGACATGTAAATCCATACAACAAATTTCATCTGCTTGCAAAAATGCACAACAGCTAATTAAACATTGTAAGAAAAGGATTTTAGCTACTGTATTTATGTCCAGTCGAAGAACAGCAGCTATCAGTATCTTCAATGGGGCTTTGCTTTCTGACTTGATAATTTTTAGGAAGCACTGCTCCAGATATGGGAGGAATTCTTAATAATTGTGTGGTAAACTGCCTTAAAGTGATTTTATTCTAATGAATTTACTGTTATTTCTTACTTAAACTGGTGATTTTTACCAGAGACAGTATTGGACAAATGTACTGAGTGAATGTGTGCAGAGGCTACTCTTCATAGGAGTAAAATGTATCTCTGCCTTCCCTGTAACAAGTTCCACGGATAATGTAAACCCAAATAGTCAAGGTTGCAGCTAAAAAATACACCTCTAAGCAAGATAGAATATAATCACTAGGATGGCTTGAACACAAATTAAAGATTGAGAAGATAAAAAGCAGCAATTTTCTCTATTTTCCATTTACTCTTCTAACTGAGGCTCACACTCCAGTGTGAGCTGAGGGAACAGGAACCTTTGGAGAAGCATCACTTTGGCTGTTGGTTCGTTATAATCTCTTTGTCTTTATTCCACTGCTGCCCTTGCAGGTGTAAAGCTTCCAGGGGCAGAAGTCAAATGCTGTTTGGAGGATAGCTGTGGCACAGGGCCCGCTAACAGAGATGATATCCCTGCAGAAACACCCTCCCCATCACGCTGTAGCTGCTGTACCATCTGCTCTGTTTCATTGCTACCTCTTTTGCCACCCACTTGACCCCCTCATAAAGCAGTATTATAACAACTATGGTAACAAGTACCAAAGATAGCATTTTACTTTGCCTATTGCTAATAAAAAGCATACTAAGAAAGTTATTTTTACTACCTGCACATTTTCATGGCAACACATGCTGAATTACCTATAAAAGCCTTATTCATTTGTACAAAAAATAACTCTATAACCTATAAAACAAACAAGTCAAGTAGGAGGGAATGAGGAAGGTGATTTAAATATATTACTTACAGAAGAAATAGAGAATGCTTTTTTAGAAGTTAGGATGAGGTAATTAAATCCAACATGTGATTACTTATGTCAATGCAAAATGGTAACAAACCCATTGGTACAGAGAAAGTTCTTCTTTTGGAAATTAAGTCCTCTAGTAAACAGGTGGAAATAACTACAATAAGTACAAAAGGTTATAAGGAAACACCCCAATGCCTCTTCTGTATTCTTCCTTGAATTTGGGAATGTTCAGTTTCCTGTTCAGTTGATTTGTCATAGTACTGATTTCTGATTTATCTTTCTTATACAGAACCACGCCTGTGGCACATCCCCAGCTCCTTTGCAAGCCTGCCCTGTGACCTACCCATTTTGCTTGGCTCCTTACCCAGACAGGTGGGAAGCAGCATGAACTAGGACTGCCTCGGACAAACAAGTGTGAAACTGAGCTGGCTGCTCTCAGCTTTTGGACAAGCCAAACAGAACACACTCATAGCTGTTGGAAGACCCAGTTAACTGGACTTGAAGGCTGCATGTTGCCTCTAAAACTATTTTCTTTTCCCCGCTGTAAGAAATGAATTCTTTTTCCTTTTTCCTCTTTTTTGTTTGGTTTTATATTTCTATCCCTCTGTAAAATCATGTTGAAAACTCTAGATAAGGCCAAACATTACAGGGAATACATAGATAAATATACAAAGACAAAACGGATGCATATATCTAATTCTCTAAGGAATATAAGCATAGCTTTTGAAGAAATACTACAGAATTTGTGGTAGGAATTTGAAGTCATTAAGGATGAAGGTAAAGGCATAAAAATGACATGGAGCTTGTCACTGAGTGCTAGCTTATCACCATGGCTTAAATTCTTCAGATCATTAATGTCAGCTATTTCAACAGTAAAAATATTACTGAATGGTTAGTTTTTGTTCTGTAGAGAGCACCTTATATTTCCTTTCCATATACCATACTTTTGTCCCCAAACTACATCTTTGGCTTTATAGGAAAGCATGTTCTCAAAACTTTGAGGCAGACAGCAATGAAGTCTCCCTAATGGGGGTGGAAGACATTAACTTCTGAAAGAATACTCAGAACACAAGGTTTGGGTCTCAGAGGACAAAACAATGCGGTTTGCTTTTTGTGGTGCTTTGGTTATTTTTTTTACTGTTCAAAGATAGTGGACTGAACTGAAACTTCTAACAAGGAAATTATTTTGGGAACTAGATAGGGAAAACTGTTTGATGTCACTTCTTACATGTCAAATTTACTATTAACACATTGTTTAGTTTTCAGACCACCAAGAGACCTGCGTCATCTCTCCTTTCTCTTCACGAGTCTGTCCTCTCTTGGGTCTACCATCTAGGTAGGGATTCAGTTTTCACCTGCAGAGATGCACAGTGAATTAGATAAAAGGACTCTGACACATCTGCGACAAGGCCTGCAATCTCTTTGTCTTTTTACTCTTAATTAGCAAATTAAATGAAGTATAAGAACACTGGATAAATGCTTGGAGATGAACAAATAACTGTATAAAACACACTACAGAGCCTATTAAGTTAGGGCATCCCTCTAATAACTAAAATACCAGGGTCAGAAACAAGACATCTTGAAACAACAGATTTCCAGAAGCACATATTGTATAACAATAAAAAAATAAACCACACATATGTACTAACTCTGTTTAGGGCAGGATAATTCTCTATGAATGAAAAGCAATGGATTAGTCCTCTGAGACAACGTTCTTTCCTTCCCTGAAGTCCCAGGGTCCACACAGGCTCTCAGGTGCAGGCACACACGTGTCCTGATCTAGGATCCTGTGGACTACATCAACCTCCAGAAAGACCCTGATTGAGTGTTGTGGTTCAGAGCTAGCCAGGAGCTGAGCACCATGGGGCCACTTGCTCACACCACCCACTCCCCATGGGACAGGGAGGAGAATGGGTAGGAAAAGGCAAAACCCCACGGATTGATACAAGCAGAATTTAATGGAACAATGCAAGAGGGGAAGAAACAAAAGCAATGAAATAATAAAGTGATATAAAGTGCACCAACCACCTAGAGCTACCTCAACAGCCCAGCCAGAGACTCGTGACTGGCCCCAGCCCAGGCAGCATGAAGTCAGTATGGTATGGAACAGCCCATAGGTTCAGTCTATCCTGGCTGTGGCCCCCTCCTGGCTTCTGGGGAAAATTAACTGTGTCCTAGCTGAACACAGGACATCCATAGAGGGTAGATATGTGATAGGATGTGCAATCCCCAGTAAGCAAACACTCTGCTGTTATCAGTGCTGACAGATACTGTACCCATCCACATCCATGGTAACTTCTCTGTATTGCTTTCCTCCCTTCTTACTCCCTGCATTGGGTAAATTAGTCTTTAAATAAAATCATGCCAAAACAGGAACATGAGGGACCTGTCTTCTGTGATGTTATGCTCATCTATACAGCCCCATCACCCTGTCCTGCAGCTTTCTCATTTTTACATGCTTACACACCCCTGGCTTCCACCTCAGGCTCCATTTTCAGTGTATAGAAAGCCACTCTAAATGGCAGCTTGCTCAACTAGGTATTTTTTGCTTGGTGTCACGAGGACTAAACTGTGGAAGAACTCATGGACACAAAAAAAGTTAATCTTCTGATTAAACTGAACTGGACAAAAACTGTTTTTTCAGCATATGAAAAAGCAGTAAGAGAAAATATGTTGAGTAATTATGCCAGATGGAACTATTAGGCGCAGTTTTACACTTTTAAATTAATTCCATATAAAGTAAAATATACTCTGGAAAATATTTTACAGTGTAAAATATCACCAGTAAAATTATGTTCCTCCTTTCTCTGACAAATGCCTTACAGTTTAAGTTACTGTCCACAGCTTTTGTCCATATAAGCAAACAAAATGTTATTATATAGGTCAAAATACAAACATTCTGCATGATGGTCAAGCCACATTTAGAAAACTAGGATGTGGGGAAAAATGAAAGTGAGTATCACTGAAGTATCTGCTGGAATGCTTGGTAAGAAATTTTAAACTTGCCAGCTTTCTTCTGTACAGCCTCCATCCACATAGCCCAGTGTTCAAAACCAGATTCTACTTCTCCATCTTTCCTATTTAAAACCTTCTTTCCCCATCCTATTTAGCAACACGACAGTAGTATTTATTTGCTGATCTTTACAAACCCTCCCCAAACTAAGAAACAATTAAATGGTCAAGTTACTGTAATCATTTGTTAGCTGTGCACTAGCTAACAGATTAGCTTGGCTGAGGCAGCCACAGGGCCTCTTGGAATCCACCTGCTGTGACAGCCTGTCTCAGTGACATCACTAAGGACTTCCTGTATGGCTCTGGAGCTCCAGTAACAGAGAAGGTTGGGGGGGGGTTTAAGTATTAGTACAACTGTAGCTTACATGATTGGTACTGAAAGAGTTAATCCTTTTCCAAGGCTACCTGTTTTCAGAGAAGTATTTCAAGGTAAGTATTTCAGCTTTTCACAGTATGCAGGCAGATGGCATCACTTACCAAGCTATTGTTTTAGTTTGCCCTGAGACAGAGCAGCACCTTGAGAGCATTCAAAGATTACCAACAGGATAAAGGCACAGCCTGCATGTTTGACAGCAGTAAGTTAAATTCTCCAACAAATAAAATATAGCACATTTGTTAAAGATTACCGAGATGTCTAAATCTGGGTGGAAATATCAAACACATGAGGTTTCCTTAAAAGCATTTGCAAAAGCCCTCCCTGTGAGTCTTGCCAGAGCCACAAAGGAAGTGCCAGAAGTGAACAATGTAATAAAAATAAGTCTGTATTTTTAAAGAGCATATTAAAGAGTCTAGCTAACAAGCTGTATAATTTCTCCTATTTTCATAGCCTAATTATTCAAATGCCTGAACAACAACACAAAAATCTTAGCATACTATTTCTTCTGTAGTGAAGGAGACATCACAATATGTAATGCTTTAATAGTCATCTGAATTAAGAGTCATCTTTGCACAGTAAGATCAGGACACCTGCAGAAACCCAGTTAAAATGATTACATATATCTAGGAGTTTCCACTTTGCTCTAATTATTTTCTCAAAAATCAGAGCATAGTATGTGGAGATTTTCCTGTATGTACAAAGATGTAGATATACTGGATGCATCTTCACATCCTCAATGTGATATATAAATAGAGGTGTAATCAAATTGCAGAGAGACAGCTACTAAGTTACAAATATAATGAAAATGTAGATCACTACAAAAATATTCCAGCTCTTTTTGTGCTACATAAAGCCTCAGGCTTCTTTCTCAGTATCTGATAAATTTGAGAACTATTGTGCACTGCAGATGTGACCCAGCTTTCCTGGAATGAAGCAGAAGGCTCCTCAAATCTAATACAGTTGCATTACTGAGCTACATTAACTTTTTTGAATGAGAGAAGGGAAGATATAGAAAGACCAGTAGAAATTATTAGAAGAAAAAAACTGTGGGAAAAAAAAAAAACACAACCAAAAACAAAACAAACACACATAAAACTAAAAATCTTAGTAGTCAAACAACCAGGCTAATAAGGACACTAGCAGGATGCTGGGATCACACGTGTGCACACTCACAGAAAGACACCACACACAAGATATGCCTAAAAAAAAGAGCTCAAGAATCAATCTTATTGCAGACATAAACAGACAGGTGCACACCTATTTTCAATGGTACCTATCAATGCTAGAGTGGTGACTTGGTCATGTTTCTGACCTGCTTGGAGCAGTAAGAAACAAAGGTGGCTGAACATGACCCGTCCTTACACAATGCATCTGCTTAACTACAAGCTGTAGAATAAAAGGACATCAAAACTCCTCTGTGGTTTCTTGCTTGAGCCCTCAGTGAGCCACCTAAGCTGCTGATGTGTGTTGCTGTATTACAAGGAGGTAAGAGCTTTTCAATGAGCTGGTTAGTTTTTACCCATAACTTCAAGAGTTTTTGTAGTGGGAGACAGATTCAAGATTAGAGATCTTTCCTCATAGATTCCTGTTTCTCACTGTCTGCCTCTTTTTCTTGAATCATTTCGAGTCTATGCTAGCAGAGAAGGAAATGAACACAGCAAAAGCATGTCTCTTGGGTTAGAACTTGTAAAACAAAACACCAAAAAAAAGTATGACATGTGGTTAAATTACCTTTTAAAGTCCATTACACTTTTTCGGACTTCAAGAGTTCCCATTCCTCATAGACAACACTGGATCATCTCTAAGGAGTCTAAAAATCAATTCTAGACCAGGTAATACTGTAGAAGACACCTCATCCAAAATTTAAGGAAACTGAAGGTTAGAGTCTCTGCTTGTCCCAGTGCAGACCAGAAATCCAACCTGCCTCTGAAAGCACAGGTAAGTATTCCCCACACTGCCTTACTGAGCCTTTTGGAATTCCTGTCTCTATCAATAATCCTTTATTTTTTTATAAAAATTAAAATTACTTCCTTGGAGACACTCAGGATCTAATAGAGTGGAGGTGAAGTTACTTGTTTAAAATGAGAGCTGGGTTGAAGCGAAGGCAAATAGGGATTGAAACTTTCTGTTCCTACAAAACGTAAGTATTCCTTAGCTACTGTGCTCACTGCTGTTTTGACATCTTTCCTCCTCTCTCTTTTCCTCCAACCTGGACATACAAAATGTACTGAAGCAAAGACAGTAGTTCAGAAATACAACTAACTTGGTCTCATCAGAGTTCTCCACCCTTGCACCATGCCCTGTTTGCCTGCATCCTTATCAGATTGCTACAAACACACACACTTTTTTCCTATGTGCAGGAATGGATGATGGGGATAGAACTAAACTCGCTGTCAGCCTTGCAAGACAAGGGCATGTGTGAGTACATAATCAAGTTTACTTTCTATGTCTTGTCTTCTTCCCAGGTTATACAGACATTAAAACATAAACCAGCAGCACAGGTAGTGCAAGCACACAACAGACATCACAGCATAACTACACTAGCAAAATAGAATGGACTTAAAAGGAAAACAATCAAACAAACCAAACAAAAACCCCAAACAAACCAACCTACCTAAATTACTCCATGTGTAGACTCCACAGTGAATCTCTAACCTCAGGGATGTGCTGTTAGCACCACTCCCCTGGCCCATTTTGGCTTCTGATGTGAAGCCCAGCATGCAGAATGCATTTACACAAGCCCAAACCAGAATAACTGCACTGGTCCCAGGTGCAGTATTGCTGCAGTCTGGTACTCAGAAATAGAACACATGTAAGTATTGCACATGGAAAAAAAATATGTAGTCTGTCACTTCACAGGAGAAGCATTTAATTTGTTGTAATAAATTACTAATCTGACAGATTGCAAACAGAGTAATGGTTACAATATATTAAGGTTCATTTTGTTTCCTTGTTCTTTTGTGCTGTTTCAGCAGTGAGAGAGAATATTGCTGTCCTTTTTATCCAACTGTAACCACAGTGCAGAAAATTATACCTAAGGTTATTTTAGCCAATCAAAAATCCTGATTAGTTGTAGCCTAATGAAGGAATAATGAATGGGGAAGTAATAAATTTCCGCTTCCTCATTTATTTTTGTAATTAAATTCCATACTGCACATCAATCAAATAATCTACATTATTAGAATTTGCTAACTTTTTTTTGGAACCACGTGTCGCTTTGTTGTCAGGAGCATTTTTTAGGTTTTATGGGCAGCTGCCAAGAAATCATAAAGTACAGACATTAATCTATCTGATAAATATCCTCAAGGAAAGATGGAAAATAATTAGCCATAGCTGGTAGATGAATGCCAGAACAGCTTGCAGTGCCTCCACTAAGTGTAGAAGAGGGTCAGAGCTTGATGTTAAGATAATTATTTAGGTTGTCAAACAACAAGTAAGGCCTAATAATTCTCTCAAGAGCTTTAACTTCTACCATTCATTCTTTGGTGTCATTTGTCCTTCTGTAAGTCTTGATCTGGAGTGAAGAAGTGATAGAATAAACGGAGTGCTGAATAAATTAGAGGTGAAAACCTCTATAAAGAAGATGGATAAACACAGCTTTCCACATCATTAAGTTCACAAGCAACAGATAAAACATACTTTGGGGGCTTAAATCTTATGCACAAATAGTGGAGTTAAAAAGTAGTAAATAGGAATATTTAGGAATATTCAAAACACAGAGCTTTGCTTTTGAAAGCTTTCAGCTTTTCAGAGGAGAGAAAAAAAAGAAAAAAAAAAAAAAAAAAAGAGCCAAAATAAATTTTTAGCAAAACTGCTCGGTTGGAGTGTTTATTTGATGACATATGATAGTGAGAGAGCAAGATTTATACAGTCTTCCAGGTTTTTAATAGGACTTCTGTCTTCTATTTACTGTACTGCCCATGCTGTTACACACACCAGTGCTTTCCTAAGTGAGTGAGATCTGCTGAGGCCACGAAGCATTAGGGGGTGGGAAACGCAGACACTATTTCTGTCTTTCAGTGAGAGAGAGCACAAGAGGCAACAGCTACATCTTGCAATCTTTCTGACTTCAATGCTTTCCATTTTCATGCATTTCTCTAGAGAATATTTTGTTTCAACATTTAAAATCTTCCTTCGTGAAAGCAAGTTGTGTTTCTAAAATGTTTTCTTCACCTGAAAACTAAGTTCTCACTAGAAAAATATTTCTGTCAGGAAGGTTTTGAGCAGGGCTTTTACAGCTCATCCTAAGGCAACAAAACTTACTCCTTTTCAGTCATTCACAGCACCTTTCTTTTCAGTTCCCTGTCTGGGAAAGTTGCACAATCACATCTGTATGTCTACTTAGCATTATTAGGTAACATTCAAACCGTCCTGATTTATTATATTTTTAAAATTTTTTTTTAAACTACTTTTTTAAACTAACAGAGGATAAAAAAATAACAATAAAAATGTCAAATGAAGGAATTGTCATGTACAATGTGCATGTACAGGCCATCAGGGCTAGAAGCCTAGTGTCAAAAATAACCTGATCCACATAAAATAATTTGTATTACTTACAGCATTAGCTGCTGACTAGCCTCTCATATTACATAAGTAAATTGAAGTGAAATGATACAGTGACAGCAGTCCTCAGAAAACTACTACCATTACTGAAATAAGGCTATTTTTTTTTTTTTTTACCCTTTTATCCATTCCCTTTACCAGATACCATGCTACCAAGTCTTTCTTGGAATTGTTAAATTACATCTGAGGCAGAAATGAGCAGTGTCCTGGTAATTTAAAATGAATTGGTCAAAAGAGACCCATGTCATAATTCTAAAATAAGTTCACAAAAGTTTTAAAAGTCTTTTCTTCATGGAGGAAAAAGTACATGATATAAAAAACTCCAGGAGAAGATGTGAGAGCAAGATGCTTTTTTTTCTTGTCGGGTATTCTGTTTTACAGGAGATCTAATGAGACTCTTAACACTGATGACAGAGGTAAACTCACATGTCAAGGGGTCAAGAGATATTTGACAGCTTCCAAAGGAAAAGCTTGGCACTTGACATAAAAAGCATCACTTCTTGCTTTTTTTCTTGTCTAGGGTTCAGTCTCTATAGAATGGTTTAACTTAAAACCTCAAGAAAACCCAAGCACTTGTCCTACTTGAGAATTAGAATGCAAGAGAAAGTTAGGAGCCTAAATTCCTCTGA
Organism: Corythornis vintsioides; assembly: GCA_025447755.1. Classification (NCBI taxonomy): domain Eukaryota; kingdom Metazoa; phylum Chordata; class Aves; order Coraciiformes; family Alcedinidae; genus Corythornis; species Corythornis vintsioides. The sequence continues at coordinate 433 of JAOEGS010013255.1, read as the reverse complement.
GGATCTTCATTTTCCATATAAAATATCAAGACATGAACAAGAACCCTAACTCTACCCTCTCAAAGATTATTAAAAACAAACTAACTAACCAACCCAAAAAACTTCAGTATATATTTTCACATTGCAAATAGATAAAATAGCTCACAAATGTCTATGCAGGTGTCCTGCCAGGGTGATGTTTACAATGTCTTCTTTCTAGAGATGCATTTCACCAGTCTACATGAAAAATAACAGAGCCAACAATGTTTTCAGGTCAACTTTTTCACAGCACTGATTTTAATGTACAGGAAATAAGAACAGAAATAGAGATATGCCACACTGTATTTACATGTTGATGATAAAACCCAAAACAAAGCTCCCATGCTTTTGCATTATTCCTGGCAGACAACTTCCTCTACAATTACCTGCATTAACACGAACTTGGAAATCTTGA
>JAOEGS010013253.1:12072-69486 GCA_025447755.1 Corythornis vintsioides | reverse complement strand
CCCAGCTCTCCAGCCTGTCCAGGTCTCTCTGGATGGCAGCACAGCTGCTGCTGTGTCAGCAACTCCTCCCAGTTTGGGATCATCAGCAAACTTGCTGAGGGTGCTCTCTACCCCCTCGTCCAGGTCATGGGTGAAAATATTGAATAATACTGGACCCAGTACTGACCCTTGGGGTACTCCACTAGTGTGGGATTCAAAACCTTTCCTTTTCTCTCCCTTCTCCTGCCTTCCCTGGTTCTGAGAGGGCTTTTTGGATGTTTTTTGGTTTTTTTTTTGAGCTGAGCTCCATCTTGTGGTCTTTTGCTTGGCTAATTAGTCACCATCTCCGTATCTCTGAGAGGATCTTCCCTGGCCCTGGTGGAACCTGCTGTGCTCGAAGTCAGGTATGATCACCCACAGATGCAAGGGTGATAAGTCAGCTATGATCACCCACGGGGGTGGGGGGTGGGGGGGGGTGTGGGGTGAAACCCCCAGAGCACAAGCTCAGGATCCTGCAGCACTCCCCAGGGAGTTTGGTGAGCCATCCTGGCAGTTTGCAGGAGGAATTTCCCTGCCCCAAATCAGCAGTCTGTGTGCCAAGTTGGATTTTCTCTTGCTTTTTACTTTGGTCAGACACCTGAATGGTTTAAGGTGAGTGTTGACTGTGGGAAAGCAGGAAATATTTATTGAGCTGTTTACAGCAAAATACTGTTGCTACTTGTGAACAATAGTTAAATGCAAGCAGTTGGAGTTTTTAAGGACTTTTATTCTAGCAACACAACAGGTGATTTTCTTCCTGATCTCACAGAAATGGAGGTAGCACTTTCATCACCTTTACTGACAACTGTATCCGTGTTATCCTGTTCAAGCACTGCAACCTAGTTTCTTGCAAGAATGCCAACCTAGATATAGTATCTTCTTCCTCCCAGCAAATGAGCTTAGTAGCCAAAGATAAAAGGGTGCTGCTTAAACCCCGAGTGCCCAAATCCTGTTCTTAGACCATGGCAGGGAACCGTGTTTTAAGGATGAATGATAGGACACCTGACTGTAAAGTACTTCCTGCTACAGCCACCCTGTCTCAGCTCCCTGGCAGTGCTTGCTGAATTCCTGAGGGACACAGACTCATGCTGCACTTTCCCATCAATGGTAAGGTGTTGGTAGCAACCCATCTGTGAGCACCAGTCTCTTTACCTTGCTGGTCAGAAAGTGTCTTTGCCTCTGCTCCCTTCCCTGGGTCACTCCTGAACACCTCCTGGGCAGGAGCAGGGCAGCTGGCCCTGTACCACAAAGGCAGGGTGAGACAACTGGTCCTTTGCAAACCACTCTGAGACTGATTTGTAACTGGAAGGGACTTCATTTTTGTGGGAATGCTGTGAGCAAGACTGGAACCAGCTCCTTAAAATGAGGGAGAGGAAAATGGAGGGTTGTTTTCAGCATGTTCATGTTTTTGTCTTTAGGCAAAGACTTAACAAACTGAGGAAAATTGTTACTGTAGTATAAGTACAAAGATGGTTAAGGGAGTGGAATATCTCCCTTATGAGAAAGGCTGGGCTAGCTGGGACTCTTTAGCTTGAAGGAGACTGTGGGGGGACCTCATTAATGTTTATAAATATGTAAGGGATGAGCGTCAGGAGGATGGAGCCAGGCTCTTGTCAGTGACAGTGAAACAGGAGCAAGCTGGAAAGTAGCTGGAAAAGCTCTCCCTCCAGCTCCAGGTTTGCTCCCAGGCTCCTGCAGGTGGAGCTGTGTGTCCCTGCTCCGCACTGATGCCAGCTCTGGGTCAGTCTGAGGGGGCACAGGAGGCAGCACTTGCCTCTTCCAGGGGTTTTTGTGCACTGACTTGTCTGTGCACGGCCTGTGTTGCAGCCTGCAAGTCAGCAGCTTCAAGATTCAGGTGAGTTAGGTGCTCAGGGAGGAGAAGACTGCCTGCCCCGTGGCACACTGCCAGCTGTGGCACTCACCTTTTCCTTTTGCCTCCCGTGCTCCCTCATGCTGCAGCATTCCCATGGTTTTCTTCTGATGCACTCTCAGAGGACTAGTACTTCTCAACCTTTTTATCAGTATTTGAAACTGCACCAAAGGCTGTCAGCTGAACTCCAGCATGGGTCACATATCACCAGAGATGGACTTAAGGAAGGTCTCAGAGATCAGGTGGCTTTGGGAATGGGATGATGAGAAGCCATGTCCTCAGCTCAGAGAAGGGTCCTGGTATTTGCCTCAGACACACACCCCCTTTTCCAAGAGGGATCACAAGAGAACCAACACCTGCCCTCTGGCACCATGAGGAGCAGGAATGCCAGTGTCTCTACATGGACATGTGTCTACAGTGAGAGAGACACAGCACAGTTAGCAAGGAGGAGGCTGAAAGGCATGGGCTATTTTTGCTCCAGCTTTGATGTTTGTTGAGCTAATTATATGACAGATGCAGCTGATCTCTTTTTCTAGTATTTTTATCCCCCCCAGACAAGCTTCCTCCAGGGAGGAATAATTAAGATGTGCAGTTAGAACAGCTGGATTTGTTTAATGAACATGGCAAAGAAAAGGTTTTGATGGTCCAAACTTTAAAGTAGGTCAAACTAAACCATAGGAGTTCACTGCTGACTTTGTTACAGCTCTGGGGTCCTAGATGGCCCTCCTACTTATACTAGGAAATGTACTTCCCTAGTTTGGACAGTAGATAATAACTAGTCACCAGATGACTATCACTTGAGGGATTTTAAAAATCAACTTAAAAAGGGAAATGGACAACTAAAATTCTGTGGAAGCCTGGAGCAGAGCAGCTGTGAGATGAGTATATAATCAATATCTGAAATGCAAGGACAACAAATGAGAAACTTCTGCCTTCCTTAAAAACACATCATCATTACTGTAAAGATTTATTACTTCTATAAGCAATAAAAGTCAGCTAGCAAAACCCATTGTGGGTTTTCTAGTTACTTTCCTTAGCATCAGTCGGGGCTATGACAGAGCTGGAAGGTAAAGAACAGAGGTTAACTTCTGCTTCTCCAAAGAGGCAGAGCTGATCAACATTCATTTGTGTAATGTACAGTGTGTTGCCACTGTCCCGGCCCCCAGCAGAGAAATAGATGTAATTAGTTTTGTTTGTTGCTCTTCTCTGTTTGCTCTATTAATTTTTGAGACAAAACCCAAGGAACTGCTGAGGCAAAGAGCTGGCTAGTGCCTATATGAGAATAAAGTGCTATTTTAATCATAAGCTTGAAGTTAGGAGTGAAACAAAGAAATAAAAAGGAACTTGGGCTGCTTCAAGAGAATCAGGAATGAGGTACCATCAATTCTGTTTACCCCACTACTTCCAAATAATGAAGAGTGTAGTATCTGCTGAAAGCACAGTGAAGGTTAAGCATGGTCTTTTACAGCTGCTCGTAAAAAAACAGCTTCATTTCTCATAGTGCCAGAGCCCCTCTTTCTATCAGCAACACTGCCTTTTGGATGACAATTTGAACATGTACTGAAGCTTAAGTACTTCCTCAGCACATTAAGATTTTCCTCTTTATACACTAACATAGCAGATCCAGATCAGGGACCAACTCTGTTAAAAGCTTTGCAGTTTTAGTGCAGTAAGTGGCAGCAACAAAGCAATGCTTTACTCAGCAAGCAGGCTCACTAACTTTATCACCAACACCCCCTGCATTAGCTCCTAGTATTTGCAAAGTCAGAAGAGGTACCATGTATTTGTGATACTGAAGAGCTTCTGATTGTGTTGCATGAACAGATGTGAAGTCCCATCTCTTATCATCCATTTTAAGCTAAAGCCATAGGCAATAACAGAGTAATCACATTCCCTACAAGCCAGCCAGTTTCAGCTTCTCAAGTTTTCCCATGACATACTTTAATCCTCACATGCCTAACAAGCAGCTCGTTGATGGTAGCCATGGAGCTAGTGCTGTATTCTCTCATGAATTACAAGCTGTGGTTAAACAAATCTCAATCCTGGCCCCGGCAGTTATGGACTGAGATGAAGAAGAGTGGCACTGAACTTGCATTATGCAACTGGATTAGGCCCATGTTCTACAGTGAAAGACAAAAGTGATTCCACAAGCATTTGACTATCAGCAGTTGAGTACTGTGCAAGTGCTTTTTAACTACATGAGGAGACAGTTTAGTTTCTCTACCCAGTGCTGGGGCTCCTTCACTTCAAGACGTTGGGAGGGCAAGGGCAGGGGAGGATGTGGAAGAGGTGGCAGTTATTAATAAGTTCCAGGCTTGCAGCATCTGTTCTGCCTTCATCTATGCTGCAGGAGCCATCCACAACATTCCTTTCCTACAGAGTAACCAAACCCAGGAGCAGTTATTTCAATATACTTTATTTCCAAACAGGTAGGTCACAAAATGCTAAGCTCAGCCCATTCTGCCATACACAAGCTACAAATACTTGTTTGACAGTTGAGGGTCAGTCTTTAGTAGCATACATGAAAAGTGAATAAAAATCCATATAAAACAATATTGAAATAGTTTCCATAGGAACACAGATAATTGTGACCCATCTTCTAGTCATTGTTGTTGCATTTATGCCAAACCTAAACTTAAAAAAAACCCACTTAAAAATTCTAGCAAGAATTAAGTTAATGGTCCCCCAAATGCCCTAAATCCAAAGACTAACCTTGCAGTTAATTACTAATTATTACCTATACATTAATGCTAGCTGAAGCACAAGTTGCTGGATATTCAATTCCGCTTTCCCACGCACAAGAGAGTGGCAGACTAGCAACATCTTGCTCCTCCACTTCAGCTAGGAACCCTTGCTCCTTAATCTGCTGCATTAGTTGCCTAGAAAGGAGGAAAGAAAAAAGCAGTAGTCAAGAGAATTTCACTAAAATATGCCAAAAAGAAGATAAAAAGTACTGGCTTTTACTGCTGGGGAGCATGAAATCCAATCTTTAGTCATCATCTGCAATTCAGACAATATTACCAGAGGGGGACTACATTCCAAAGCAGAATCTGTACAAGTCATTTGTGGCTGGTAAGGCTTGAAGGCAAATGCCAATACCAAGCTGGTTTCACCATTGCTGGGTATGATCTAGATCTGCAAAGATGCATCTGTATGCCATATCACATGCTACAGAAGGCTGATGGCTTTGTGGTCATTAGTTAAGAATTACAGAGCTGTGTCACTGACTATTTCTTACCCACACCCTCACTCATGAGTAACTTGAGCCAACTAGAAATACAGATGACAGACTAGGCATGCAAGGGAGCTGACCAGTGACACCCATCCTTACACACTTGGATAGGATACATACTGAAAAACAAGCTCAGAAGAACCTCAGTTGATTTTTTAGTTATATGACATAAAAGGCAAGAAGTTGTGCTACTAAATGGCTCCTCATATTCTATTAGCTTCTAATAATAATGTAGCCATCTTTCCCCTTGTTCTTCAGTTATCTAGACACAAATATAGACGTACAACGACTTTATATGTTTAGATAACATTAAGCTCAATACAACTCAGACTAAAGTATTGCGTTTTAAGAGAAACTCAGAGCTATAGTGAAAAAAAATAATTGTTCTCCTGCAGAGACATTTTCAGTTCAATTAGACACAAGCCTGGAACCCTATGGGAAATCTAAAAGCTTCATTTGGTTTGAGGAATGGTTCCAGTGCCAGGAGGGTTCACTAAAGGAAAAAAACTGAGGAAGCCTCCTCTTTTATGGCAGGAATTCCCCTAAACTTCAGCTTTTCAGTAAATTTGAAAGCAACCCAATAGCAAAATTAAGCTTGCTTTAGGGTAATAATTCTGCTCAAATGCTCTCTGCTGGTTTAGGAGGCAGGTTTTACTAGACAGATAGGGGCTTCCTCTTCCAGGAATCCTCCCTTTTGCAAAGGATGCAATATGTTAACCTGTCTTGCATAGAAGAGCATCCAAGTTACTTTAAACTATAGCTTAAGGTGCAGTTTCACAGTATCCTCATACTCGAGATAGCCCTGCTAGTTTGCTTACCTGTTTAACAACTTCCCTTGGAGATCTAGCACCCTGCATTGAGCAACAGGCCAGAGCTCAACCTAAACCAAGGGAGATCTCTCAAATGAGCAGACCAATCCTATTGTGAAGCAGCAGTTGAGTGCTCCCCTCTTCTGCAGTCAGGACTTAGCAAGCTATCAACTTAGGAGACCATATACTCTTAGGCCTATGAGCAGCCCAGTTCCTGGTCACAGAAACTGGATCTGTATGTTATGCAGAACTGAAAAACACCAGCCAGAAGCTCAAGTTAATGAACAGACTTCTAACATTATCCCTTTTAAAAGCACCTCTCCTGGAAGTGAATATGAAAGAGCAATTGGCAATGTTTTAAGTGCCCAGCAGAAACCGTCAGAGGTGCTGCCTTCTATTTAAGGGGCAGAGAACTGACATGTGGTATTCACTATATAGTCATCTGTATCAAAAGCACTAATGGATCAAGATTAATGACTAACCATGCTGGTCTTGATATCACATAGTGTATTGTTGGCCTCTGAAATCCATTGAAAGTAGAAGCTGCAGCTACAGTGTAGGCACCCATGTTTTCAAACAGGATCCAGTCACCAACTTGCAGCTCTGGCATGTTACACCTCTCAACAATACGATCCAGGCCATCACATGTTGGTCCCCATATGCTGCAGGAATAGCAGCTGTCATCTGGTTTAGGCCTCTAAAGAAGAGAGTTGCATATCATTAGACTATCAAAACAATATCCATTAGCATAACATTCCACCTCACACAGGAGAGGAGGGAGAGTGCTTGCACATCTCTCTCCACCCTTAAGTGTGGATTAATTAATGGGATTTCCAAGTCAAATGCCAGATTCTGGCAGCATGAAGAGAGCAGTGAACTGAGGAGTGACTGCTGTAAGCCCGGGTACATGGCTGGTATGTGATTGAGTGAGGGTACCTTCTGCAGGACTGGTTTAACGTGTGCATGATCATACAAGATGCAGTTGAACGATCCATAGACTCCATCATTCACATAGTACATTAGAGTTTTGTCATTTGCATCATCCTCATCTGGAAGAAATTGATATGAGTAAAAGAATGCTTGGAAAGAAACACAGCTAAGAGTGAGAATATGTCTAGATGTACATACCATCGGAAGCTGTCTGCTCCTTTAATACAATTTTTTTGGCAATGATGTTGACTGCCAGTGTGAAAGCTGATGCAACGTAGTATCTTCCTGGCTCTGCAATGATCTTTATTCCAGAATCCAAAGGGAAGTATTTATCCAGTGCTGGGTTGATTACACTTGTGATCTAGGGAAGAATCCACTGCCAGTATTAGTACTTCAGCAGTTACTCAGGTAATATTTCAGAAGCCTGAGATTAAGTCAGACTTTACTGCTTACAATAATATACTGGTCAAGTGTCTAGTAACTATTTGAATAGAATAAAGCAAAGGCAATGAATGAGGCTGCAATATGCAAAGTTTTGTTTGGGAGTGAGTTTGCATAAAGCAGCAGAAGCAGACATCACTTGCATCTTAAAAATTTAAGTGACCACACAGCTTATGTTTGAGTCTAAAAGAAATCACTCCTCCTGGACTCATTAAGCCAGCATTAATGCCCTCCAAGTCCCCACACTTCAACTTTCCTCCACTTGCAGCTCTGCTAGGAATGCAATATTCCCCAGCTCAATGCATCCTAAAGATGATGTCACAGGATCTTAACAAAGAATGCTTTGTCTTCACCCTTGAAATGCAGTTGCCTTCACAAACAGGGTTATTTCCAAGTTCTAGAGTTATCAGTGATTAGTAAGCTGCCTCCAAGCACAGCATGACTGCATTACACCATGGAGCCCAATGACAACACCATTTGCCCTTGATGCGCCATTGAGTCAGTGCTACACCAGGAGAAGCCAGCTTTCATTAAGAGGCATTACACACGAGTTAAGCAGAAAACTCTCTGGAAGTTGTATTACATATTTATACAAGGAGACAGCAAATAATTTAACACAGTTTTAGACGGGCAGATGCTGGAACAATGCTGCTGTAAGTGGATCCACATTGTCTCTTCTGAGCACTGAAGTATTTCTGTGCAGCAGCAGACTGGACAAATGACCAATTAAAGTTATCCAAAAGCTAGTTCTAAACCAGACCAGATTTTGTGCCAATCTGGTGTGCTACATACACCACATGCTACACATTCTAGTGTGCTACATCCATGCTGATGCCACCCAGAAGGACAGGATGGGTTCAGGACTACCTTTGCACCCCATTTGGAAGCCTTGCCAACACAGGCAGTACAGTATCAACTGGAAGAAGTCTAGGGCAGCAAGAATTTAGACCACAATTAAAACTTTCTCTACAAGTTTAGTATTTCTGCATGTTTATGCAATCTTTTAGCCATATATCTAAAGGGTTCATCTAATTATCAGTTTTTAATTAATTCCCCTCTTTTTCTCTAAATTAAATTTAGACAAGCAGACTAGTTCTTGCAAGTGTCTTGCATACCACTTCAATATTTAAAAAGACATCAAAACCCTGTAAGTTCTTAGCAAAACTATACCTCTTCAAATTTCAGCTTGACATCTTCAGAGCCAGGGAAGCCACCACCAATATCAAGCAGATACATACTGAAGCCAAGTTCAGCCTAAAGTGAGAGTAGGTGTAACACAGTTAAGAGAGCAGTTCTTACTTTTTAAGCTAAAATGATAAAGTAATAATTTCATTAACACTTGGAACAGAGCTAACTATCACATTCAAGTAACAGTCACTTAAGTTTGAGCTGCCAATTTTAGTATCCACAGGCAAGTTTGCAGAACTGGCCATCATAACCCTCAAAAAATTCCAACGTGAAATCAGCAATTTAACTAGCATTTACCTCTCTAAGGGTTTAAATTTGATTCAGTTTTGCACAACAGTTGAGCAATGGCTCCAGATAGAATAGAACTTGACTTACTCCCATATCAAAGACACAACGGGCATCAGAAATTGCTTGAACGAAGGTCTCTGGGTCTGTGCATCCACTTCCAACATGGAAACTGTGAGGAGATGCCAAAGAGCAAATGATCTTTTGTAAATTAGCCCAGAGGTTTATAGAACATTCTAGTCATCAGATGCAAAGGCACCTCTATTGTCAAGCAGACCATTTGAAGACACTTTATGTGACTGTATTTTGGTATTATCAACTCACCTGACTCCAACAACAGCAAGATCAAGTTCTTTTGCACGCTCCAGAAGCAGCCTGCTAACCTTCAGTGTAGCTCCAAACTTCACACTCAGACGACAAACAGCTTTGGAGTCATCGGTTGTAATGCGCAGGACTAGCCTTGAAATAGAAACAAAACCCACAGGTGAAAAAAAGGTTTAAGTTCCAGTAGAGAAGACATCACTATCAGGCAGGTATGACCTTAGAGTGAGACTGAGTTTCAATATACAAGTTTTCCCATCTGTCTTTTCCTCATGTCTCAGAAGCTACGTAGCATTAGTCTTCACGGTCTAAAAGTAACTCCTCGTAACTTTGCAGCCCGTCTTCACTAATGAAGAAGCTTCAGATAACAGTAGATGTTTCTGCAACTTAGGAACTCAAGCAAGAATTACAGAACAATTAGCATAACTTACTTGGCTTTTGGATGGGCCCTCGAAACTTTCATTAGTTCTACTTCGCTATCAAATGTCATCATCTGTACACCACTGCTGGCAGCATGTTTGATCTGAGATACTTGTTTGCAGGGATTTGCATATATTATTCGCTCAGGAGGCACACCAATGCTCTGTACCAGCTGTATTTCTGTCTGAAGAAAGAACAGATTACACTTGTGAAAGATTTCTAGATGGATAATCAAACTAATCAGCACAATCACTGACAGAGCATGGTTATATTTAACATGATATCAACACATCTTGTAAAGCTGAACATACACCAACGTCACAGCTCAGAACAGTCAAGATCTTACCTTACTGGCACAGTCAAATCCTGCACCAAGACCAGCAAGTGTCTTCACTACAGCTTGGCTGTCATTGCACTTTACAGCATAGAAGGGGGTTACCCGAGGAAGGGCTTTGTGCCACCGCACGTGTTTCCTCACAATATCCCCGAGATCAGCAACGTAGAAGGCATCTTTATCATCCTAGAGCAAACACACATCTTAAAGTTACACAAACTGGGAAACAAGAGAAAACCTGGAGGTCAGCATTTGCCTTGCAGAAAATCCAGACAGCTTGTTCCATTAGCTCATAAACGTGTAACATCAAACACAGTGACTCGCTCATCATACTCACAGAAGATGACACTTCATTTATCTTTTGGTCAAGGATATCCTTGGCAGTAAAGCCTTCATCAAGGAAGGTGAAGTCAAACTCTTCACTGCTGAAGCTACTCATGATTTCTGAAATTTCAGGTTTACGTGAAAGGATTTCAGTAGAAACTGTTGGTACAAAAACAAAAGAACAAAAAAAAAAAAAACAAAAACAAAAACCACAAAACCATTTGTTACTTCATTTAAATTAAGTTTACATTCACTACTTCACCTAAGTTCATATAGTCATTGCATGACCACTGCAGCATGGTTATGGAATTATACAATTCATAGCTATCACTAATAACAACACAGATTAGGAATCAACATAGGCAACAGATCAGATTTAATCAGAACCAAGGAAGCACTCCACAGAGTAATTAATCTTGCTAGCTTGAAGGCAAGTTCTTTGACAACTGTATGATAATCTAAGGCTACTTAAAAAAAAACCCAACCAAAACTATCAGATATTATTAGGCTTAAGTTCCTGCGAGGTTCCATTTTTTTTTCCTCTCAAAGTTAATATTATGGGTAGTGCCAGTGTCAACACACCTACCACTTTATTTTTAAGCAGCTCTTAAGCATTATTGTAGCTTGTCAGCTTCTGTGAGAAGGGCTCACACGTTACTGCAGACAGAATCTGAGGATATCACCGATTTCTGTGTAGTAACAACTCTCACTGGGTCAGAGTGGAACAGCTGGATTCTCACTACACTTCAGACTATGCACAAACCAGCCACGAGATAAGGGCTTTCCTTGAAGTTATTGTCGGTGGTTAGAGCCTCCTTCTTCTCCCCATGACCTCCAGGCTATTCAAAGAGAAAACCTCAGCTGTCAGGAGTGGCAGATACACACTAAGAGTGGTTCCCAACTGAGATGTACAGACGAAGATTCAGCAGTGATCCCAATTGACATTTTATAACATGATTTTACAGTAGCTCACAACACATCTTCATTGCCAATAGGAATCTACCAGCCAAGCAGAAAGTCCCTTGAGAACCGGAACTAAGGAGCAAAGGGACATTACCACCCAAGACATATAGAACCCACAGCAAAGTGTCCGGGCCATCACAGTTACCGGGCAGCTCAAAAGAGAATGTCAGTCCCCCCTAAGCTGTTCACTCCAGCAAAGTGTGTGCTACCCTTTATCGACCTCAGCACAGTGACTCACAGGGAAGGGATGGTTTCATGTAACCAGGTCCAGCCCCTGCTTCTCTCAGCACTTTTTACACTCAATCTAGTCATATAGATTTGGACTGAAGATTACATAACCTCCAAATTATTCACGGATCTTTAGTTACATCCCTGTTCCCTCCTTTTGCAAAAAGTTCCTTCTTAATAACACGGGAAAAAGAATATATGTGGCACAGCTGCTAGATTGACAAGGTTCCAAGACCAACTGAATCACTCATACCATACACTGTTTATGCAAAAATCTATTGAACTACCTACTGAATGACTTTGAAAAGTCAGGGATGTATCACCTTCCAGTTCAGCCTGCAGAAACACATGGCACCTGAGCTGCTGTCAAGAACTACTTCACATCTCTTGTTAAATTCTCACTTATGACAGACAAGCAGATTTGAGAGTCAAACTAGATTAGGCTTTAACTCTAATGAAGTAAAACCCAACAACCCACCAAGCCTCATCCCCCCAACTCCCATGCACGTGCAAGTGTTAATTCTGCCAGAAGCTGGATTAAAACCTTCCCTTAAAAGCCTCTTTGAAAGGACCTTAAGAAACAGCATATTAAACTCTTCTGAGGAACCTGCCTGTTACTACAGAAAAGCTGGATCTTATCCTTGACGATTTCAACATGTGGCAGCTTTGCAGAAAGCACCTCCCTGGCTGCAAGCTGCGGTTGAGACTAGAGCACTAACAGAAGAATTCAGTGTATTATCCCCTCTGCACAGCTGCATGAAAAGCACTTCTCCCACTAACCAGTTAAAGGAGAATTACTTTTGCAGCAGACTTTTAAGCAATCTTTTCAAGCTTTCCACCTCGTCCTTATTGCTTAATTTTAACCGTGGTGTAATCACACGGAATACAGACAGAAGATGATCATGCAGATGCCAATTGTAACCTCCCGGTGTGTATCTCTTTGGACTGCGTGCAAAGCGTGTGCGACTTCCCAGAAGAAGGGCAATTTGTGCTCATCGAGAAGTTGTTCTCCAGAACGTTCCTTTATCGGCAGCTGCCTCTGGGCACAGCTGAGTCACGCCTGCGGGCTCCGCATCCAAACGCCAAAGCCGCGTCTAGCGAGGGGTGCCCGAGGCGCTGCTGCCCAGATCCCGGCTGCCCTGCTCCCAGCGAGGCCAGGGTCTGCTGCGGCTTCCCGAGCAAGGGTCTCGGTGTCCCCGCGGGGACCCCCAGCGCAACCCCCTCCACTCCTCCACCGCGGGCCCCGCGGAGGGCGCAGGGCCAGGCGGGACGTGGCGGGTGCACCAAGCCGCCTCCCCGCTGCCGGGAGCCCCGAGCCGCCTCCCGCCAGCCCGAGCACCCCGAGCCCCGTTCCTGCCGCTCACCTGCCTCTCTCCCGCCCTGGAAACAGCCCAGCGGCCACGGCGGAGCCGGCCCTTCGCCTGCTCCCGGGGCGCGCCGACGCCACCTCCCTAGGCAAGCCAGCCTGGCTCGCTCGCGGCCGCCCGGAGCCCCGCTGGGGTCAGGGATTCCCCGGGCGTGGAGGACGGCCCCGTGCCCGGCAGCAGAAGCCGGCGCCCGGCCCGGCCGCGCCGCTTGGCAGCGGCCCCGCAGACACGTGGCCCCGCAGCGGCTTCCGCCGCGCCCCGGCCCCTTCCGCCGGCTCCCCGCAGCCGCCCGGCCCGGCGCACCCCGCAGCCACCGCTCCACTAGTCTCACCTCCCCTCGGGCGGCTGCGCCGGGAGCCGCTGTCAAGCCTAGGCGGCCGGTGCCCTCGCTCTGAGCCGCCGCCGCCTCCTCCTCCTGCGAGCCGGGCGCGGTGCGAGGCGCTGGGCGGGAGCGCCCTGCCGCCTGAGGAGGGAGCGGGGCTGGCGGGCCAGGCGGGCTGCCGGGGCTGACAAAGCTTCGCCAGCACCGCGGCGCTCCTATATATAGGGCAGCCAGCGTCGCTATGGCAACGCACCAGCTCAAACCAGCCCCGATCGGCTGCGACCGGGCGAGGACTCCGGGCAGCCGCTATTGTGACGTCGGTGGCGAACACGCGCGGGCCGCGCCCCGCCCCCTTCCCGCCCGCCCCGCGGTGCGCTGAGCTGCTCTGGTCTCAGCTCCCTGTGGCCGCCCCCCGCCCCTCACCGCCCGCTGCTTTCCCCGCGGGTTCGCACGGTGCTGCTGGCGCCCGTGGGCCATCCTACCCGGCCCGCTGCCGCAGCTGCCCGGGCCTCGCCGCCGCGGCATCTCCGCGTCCTGCTGACCGGGAAACGGCAGCCGAGGCCGGGGAGCTCAGTCCGCGAGCGGTGCTGGCGGTGAGGGGCCGGAGCAAAGGAGAAGCTGCGGGCGGACCCGCTGTGTCACTGCCGCTGTGTCGCTGGGCAGTGTGTGACACTAACCCTTCGTGTCCCCTTCCCGAACCATCCCGCCTGCGTGACACTCGCAGCCCCTGCGGTTCCCATCCAGCCGCTGCCCGCGTCCGTCCCTGCCCACCGAGGTGTCGCCCGAAACACGGAACATCATCTTTCCCTTTGTTTTCGTTTTGACACACCTGTTTCCACTGTAGGGTTATTTTGTCTCCCTGCACCTTGGCTTGGTTTAAAAAACAATAATTTGTGGGAAAGTTGTAAGCAGATAGAAATGTCAACCTTCTAACCGGTTTCTGGTTCAGCCCAGGAGCACCTGGACTGTCCTCCCTTGCTGGGACAGGCGCTCGCTGCCCCTCCGTCAGAAGAGTTCCAGTCCTACTCCATGGTAGACACAACCTGATGGAGACTGAGCCCCTGTCCTGGCACTGAACTTGGAAGCTCTGACGGATGGGGTTGCCCTGGTTTTTTACACCCTGACAATTCTGGGACATCTGTAAGAAAGGCAGGAATATTTTCTGCAGTCCATGCTGCAGTACAGAGCTCGGGGTGCTCCTGCTCCTCACCTCCAAATCACAGGTGGATATTTCACTTATGAGTCAATGGCTTTCTGAAGGCAAAGACCTGTGTCTGGTCCCTGCCCTTCTGCAGAGCTGGCAGGTGGGCACCACACCGTGGGGAGAGCTCCTGGCCCTGCATGGAGAGCGGTGCTAGGAAATGCCGGCTGCTGTGGGGTGTGGGATCATGGGGGCACTGTGCTCACTGTCATCGGAGGTCCCGTCCTCCCACCGAGCACAGCTGGAAAACTCACCATGTTTCAGGCAGAAACAGGTAATGGGATGTCTTTGTCCCCCCCACCAGGCCAGGCTGCTGGAGCTGGGTTGAGAGGAGGAGGAGGCCAAGGCTGAGGCTGAACAAGAATCCCTTGAAGGAGTGAAATAAAGGAAAACACCAAGATCAAGCAGATAAGAAACAAAAGGCAAGCTGGGCCACAGCCAAAATAAATGTCTTGGGACAGAGTTGGCTTTGGTTAAAATAGTTAAGTGAAAGAAGGAACAAAAGCTCCTAAAAGGTTTCTAAAAATATAGTTATCGTGTGTGTATATGGCCACACACACGGGCATGAGTTGGGGAAGGTTTTCTGAACAGCAAGCAGGCACTGGGGAAAACCATCCCAGCATGTAGCATCCACATCAGCGGGTTCCCCAGGGCACTGCCTTCCCTGGCAGCAATTCCTGTCACTGCACGAACATTGCCTGCGCTGAGGTAACTCATCAAAACACGAGAGGAGTTCCACTCCCCCTCCTCTGACACTTAACGGGTTAAATAACGGGATGTGCAAGCCTCTAGATTTGGCTCTGCTGGCAGCAGATGCAATTTAGATGTTGGAAAAGTGTCCGGAGAGGGAAGGGAAGAGCTGTGCCAGCTGCTCGCCGGGCTTGCAGAGAAGTGAGGGTTAAGGCTAGCGTAGGGACAGTGGCCACCACGCAGCTCCAGCACTCGACCACATCCTTGGGACCAGCTGTTGTTCCCCCTTTGCCTTCTACTCCCTGGCTGGAGCTAGAGGAGAGAGCCTGAGGTTCCGTACCCATCAGGGTCAGGCTGACCTCAGCTGGGGCAGTGAGACAGCTGCTAGTGGGAAGGCACTGCTCAGGTAGGGATGTGAGCTATGCCTGAGCCTGGAGAGCAAAGGTGGTTCTGCTCTGAGAGAAAGAAAAGGAAGGAAGGAAGGAAGGAAGGAAGGAAGGAAGGAAGGAAGGAAGGAAGGAAGGAAGGAAGGAAGGAAGGAAGGACCACAGGCTGCAGTTACCCAATGAGCTGACACACCTGTTAATTTTTTGTATGTGATTAATAGTGATGTGATATCAGCTCCTCAAAAGGATGGGGCTACCAAAATGTTTTCTCCTCCCATTTTTGTCTCTGGACACTCCTTGAGAGCCTTACATGAAGCAGTTGTGTGGACCAGAAATGTTTTCCAGAAGAGGGCACTGGAAAAGCATTTGTTGTCAGGAGACTGTGGCCACATCTTCCTGGTGTTTCCCCTCCTTGCTTTCTTTCCAAGCAGGTCCTTTGCTGCTGGGGAGAGCAGGGGATGGGGAGGACTTACTGGCTGCCCAGTAGTTTTCAGTGTCTCCTGCATCTTGCTGCAGCAGCAACCAAGTGGTAGCTGCTCCTGGCAAGTGATGGGTCTCCTGGGTCTTGCAGACCCCCAGATTTGGGAGGACCTGGCATCCACTGCCCTTCCCTCATCCATCCATCTACTCATATCATCATAAAAGGCTATCAGATTAGTCAAGCATGACTTCCCCTTACAGAGTCCATGTTGACTACTTGTGATAAGCCTCTTTTCCTCCAGATGCCTAGAGAAGGATCAGGCCCTCAGAGGTGTATTTTCATCATAATGTTTGAAGATATACGTGTAAAACTACGCAACTCAGGGTGAGACTGTGCCTCTAAGGCAAAACATATGAGCTCATATAAAGAATTCATCATTATAATAATAATTTGCATTTCTATAGAACCTTTGATCTTAGGATCTCAAAGTGCTTAACAAACACAAATTAATTAATCCTCACAACTCTCCTGCAAGGTAGACATGTATTATGGAGAGACGCTAGCAGCTAGCTTTCCATTATAAATCTCATTTTAACTACGTGCTGGCTTTGCCAAAACTAAACCAATACACACAAAAATTTCACAAGCACGATCTTGTCCTTGGGTAGGATCTTTTTAGAAATTGTGGGGCAAATAGGAAAAGATAGTTTAAGATAAGTAGGTTAAATGGGGAAACCGGGAATATATCCCTGAATGAACTAATGCACATACTCCATTAGTCCAGAGGGGAGGGAAATGCAGAATTTGGGATAGACACTTTCTTCTCCATAACTTGCCAGCAAGGAGATTCCAAGGTGGTAAATGGTTATTCATTATCCACTCTATGATCTTTTAAATCAGTGATCTAAATGAGTGCAGGAGGTGGCCTGCTTTTCTAAATGGAAAGGTCCTTCTCCAGGAGTTGCCCTTGGTCTCATCTATGAAGAATAAATCACCAAGAGCCTCACATTACCTCCTTTGGAGAGGTACTCTTTAAAACCTTTGGGAAAAGGCTGAGTGAGTAGACCCAGCAATGAATGGTCTGGCATCATGGGTGGAATATCACCCTTAAGGACAAGCTGCCAGTGACCATCAGAGAGCCAGCTCCTGGCAGTGCGCCCTCACAAGGGATGGAGAGCAAGAACAAATTCTTCCTTGAGATGAATATTAAAAAAAAAAAAAGGAAAGGAAAAACAGCCTGGGAAGAACCACCTCTGAGTGTTCAGAGCTTTTCAGACCTGGGGCCCAGGCGTGGAGGAGAAAGCAGGAGTCTTTCCCATTCCCTTCCTCCCAAAACACGCGGGAGAAGTGTAGGTGGGCAGTGGGGCAGAGGCTTGTCCCTTGGCTGTGGGCAGTGGGGCAGAGGGAGGCTTGTCCCTTGGCCATGGTTGGGGTTAGTAGTTTGCTCCAGCAGGCTCACACAGATAGCAAATTGCTGCCACTCCCAGAAGGAAGGAGGAGGACAGGGGATTATGACTCAAGTGTTTTTAGGGTTGTACAGGCTGTACCAGGGATGCTTCCTCAGCCAGAGGAGCCCATTCCCTGTGCTTGCCCTGGGGGCCTGCTCAGCACCTTAGCCCTCATGGAAGCAACCAGCCTTACACCAATTACTGTCTGCACACTTTTACCTTCAGTGTGTGGGAATGACTCAGACCCCATAGTGAGGGATGGAGATCATGACACTCCACAGCACCCACCTCATGTCCATGTGATGCAGCAGCCCTCAGCTGGAATACGTCATGCTGTCCTTCCACGGACCACTGCCTGGTTTGTGGGTGCTGGTTTGGTGACAATTCTTAAGCCATGTTTGAAAAAATAAAGCTAAGTCCAAAAATGACTCAGAGAAATTTTGTAAAATCTGTTAAGAGCTGGTTGTTGCAGCAGTTTCCAAGGGTATGTAGTAAATATGTACAGCAGATAGGGTCTGTAGTGTTGAAACATTGGATATAGTAATCAGAGAGGTGCAGTGGGAATGCTTTTCAAAAAAAAGGACAGTCAGGGACTCTGCTCCCAGCATAGAGTCTTTTGAATATGGGCAAAAGGAAGAATCCCCTTCACAAAGGTGCAGAGCCCAGGCACCAAGCCAAGGTCAGCCTGGGGCACCCGGAATCAGCACAGCCTCTGTGCACCCCCGGAAGGTTGTAAAGATCAACTGATTGTTACTGAAAATTGCTCTGGAGGTGCTCAGATAGGACTAAGTACAATAGATCAGTGGTGCTGGTTTTGCAGCAATGCACAGTCCAATGCCAGGACTTGGCTGTAATCATGCCATGGAGTCAGCCAAACCCTTGCTGTGTTTTATTTTACTAATTGTGATTGGGTGACCTTGTCCTTATATGGGTAGGTAACATTTGGCTTTTGTTTTCCTTGCATTCATATCTGTGCAACAGGTACAGCACACAGCTCTTTGTTATCAGCCTTGTTTCAGTGCTTTTATCAAGGGAGAGCAGAACTGAGCTGCAAGACCGAAGTATTTTATAGGCTTCTGTGGAATGGAGACTTGATTCCTCTGCTCTTACCCACGTCAAGTTGTACCTTACTCTTCAGATAATTTTCCAGGTTTCAATGGGATGAGAAGCTAATCTGAGCATGACTAGTGGGTCTTAATTAATTTAAAATATGTCCTTCAACAGCTACTTAGCTTTTCACATGCATGTGCTGTTTCATTCAAAAGGATATGGAGTAGACAGAAAAAAAACCCCAACCCATAATAAAAATGAAATGTGTATTTCTTTTTGATTATTTCTTCCAGTCAGCATCGCAATGCTCTGCAGAGCTGTGTGTGTCTGAAAGGGACTCGTGCATGCTGCCCTCGGCAGTGGCCTTCACTGCACATGCTTCTTAACAGGTGCTTTGAATGCACCTTCAAACATGGGGTGGGAGAAATGCTTTGTGTTTTGAGCTGTGAGAGCTCACATGAAGCAAAAGCTATGGGAGGATTAATCAGCATAAGCAGCTTTGTTTGTGCTGTTATACCATACTGCAGTTATCCAGTTGCTGTTATTTTCTCAAGTCCTTCTGTGGATGATGAAACTCCTTGCACTGATTACTGTGATATAATAAAACCTTGGATTTATTTAAATTACTTCTTTAACCTGAAAGCATTCTGTTCTAGTTTTCTTCCTTTTTCTTTTTTCCTTTTTTAATCTGTTAGATGAAAACATTTTAGACAATGCTGATTGGTATCTTAAGCAGATGTATCTTAAGATGCCCTGTTCCCAGAAGCTCTCTGTTCTGCAGTGTCACCCCAAAAGAGGTTCCACACTCAGTCCCTATTTTCAGCCAGCCTGCCCTGCCGGAGTCTCCTGGTCCCTGCTGCTGGTTGTACCCACCTTGCATTTTCAGGGCTTCAGTGAGATGTGACGTGGTGTTATTTCCATTTCCCAGGAGAGGTGTTCCTGCTTTCCTTCATTCCCAGAATGCTCACTAGAGCCCCAGACAGGATTGCTGGCTGCCAGGCAAGTGGCTTTCATAGCCCAAGTCCCAACTTTGAGGACATCTCATTAGGTTGGATGTCTGTCAGTGTGTGCAAATGCACAGCCAATTCAAACTCCTCTCTGTCTGTGGGCAGTGAGATTTCTTTGTGTGTTTTACACTCGCCTACATTAACATTTCTATAAATAATAGTGTAAGTGTAGAATTAAATTAATAATGCCATTATTTTCTCTGTTATAATCATCAGGTTTCTTGAACATTTCCATGTGGAAGTCACAGAAAAGGTACTTGTGATAGTTTTTCCTGGAAGACCTAAAGTGTAATGAAGGTGCAGGAGGGAAAACCATACCAGAAACACCCAGGGAAAGCCACAGCACCACATTGGCCTGTGCTGCAGGTGAATCGCTGGCAGTAATGCTGCCACTCTCCAGCACGGAAGAGAAAAGGCAGTTAGGGAAACACTGGAGACGTTACCATTGTTTTCACAGGGAGGCAATGAATTCAAGGACATTTTCATGGGGAAAGATGACCATGCTGGTTTGCAGTGTCCTTGGTGGACTCAGAGTGGGTTGCTATCTGGCTGAATTTTCTGTCATGGCTCTGGCTGCCATGGGCTTGCAACAGGAGCAGGTTGGCACTGCTCTGCTTCCACCTCACACTGAGCTGTGGCCAGGCACAGCACAGCAGTGGGAAGATCAGGTTCCTCAGCTGAGGTGCAGTGTATGGTTTGGGTGTTCAGGAAGGCAGGGCTGTAGAGAACATTCAGTGCACGTTTGTTTCAGTGATTTATCTACTACACCATCATGCACGGGCAGGCAAAAACTGCTCTGCCACAAATCAAGCATTAAATCTTGTCTACAGACAGAGCTGTGCTATCCTGACAGCAGGGATAATGCTGGAAGCATGCCACCATCATTATTCTAGAGAGTAAAAGAGGGGCCACAGCATGAGGGTGGGAATCAAGAAGTGGGCTCTGTTTTGTGCTCTGTCGTCGAACTCGGCACAAATGACCAGGCTCTAATTCACCCTCCAGACTTTAGATACCCAACTGAAGCCCCAGCAAGGCACCAGGCATCTCCAGAGATGAATCCTCTGTGGGAGTCACAGTTAGCATGTGTCCTTTCCAAAAAGCCTCTCAGATCTCCTTGCACACACATTTCTCATTCTCTGCCTTTGCTGATGGCAGAAGGACCGATGACACCTAAAGCTAGAAGCAGCAGCTTGGCCTTTGTCTTTTTCTCCCCCACTATAAAGGAAGGATAATGACACTGACCTTTTCAAAGAGCTTCTGACATCCACAGATGAAAAATATAAACTTATAAGAGACTGTTATTATTGCTATATATCTTTGGATGGAGGGAGCAATGACATTTCTGTGACATTTTATAATCCACATGAAATGCTGCTGTAATAAAGATAATGACATGTATGATCAACAGAGTATGCTTAGTTGTGGTATTTGGCAGTGTTAATTTGGCTTACATTTTTTCTTGTTTATATTCTACAGAAAAAAAAACATAGAAAAAAAATGTTAGCTCGTCTGTTTTCAATGTATACAGAAGTTTTTCAGGCTTTGGAGAAAATACACAGGTTATCTTAGATGTTTGAAAATGGAATTAGTGATCTCTGTGGATGGCACCATTATTACACTGCTAATGAGGCTGACCCTCCTGCAGGAGCTGGGCATGAGAACCGTGCCAGCAGCACAAGACCCTCACACTTGACTCCAGGTGTGATATTTTGACATCTGCCTTTTAGTGGAGTGGGGACTGCAAAGGCCTCACAGAATCTCTTAGTCTGGACTCAGCTTTTTGATGCATCTCCTTCCCATGCACACACAGATCTTACAGCAAGAACACTGATAGAAGGGGCATGAGGACCTAAGAAAGGACCTGAGACATCCAACCAGTGGTCCACTGACAGGCAGCAGTCAGTGAGGACAGCAGCAGGAACTGCTCATAAGGAAGAGCATATGGACATGGTCACCTTCTGTGGTCCACTGCCACATTCAGACCTGCATCCCCACCCAGGCCTGGTGGCATCCATCTGTGCACCTGTGGTCACAAGTCCATTGGAACTCTCTGAACCCAGCAACAGTGCCTGCCTCCAGCTCCCTGTGGCAGCACAAGGAGAGAGTCCATGCATGTGATTGTCTGTGAGTACTTACAGCACAGGGAGAGAGCCCATGCACATTACTGGCCTATGAGTACCTAGAACATGGTTCCATTTTCTCATTCCTCCCTCTTTATCTCCTCCCTTTTACAAAGCATGCTTAGCTCGGCCGAATGAGGTTATAAAGCGAACTGTGAGTGCAACTGCTTCCACTAATGAGACTGGATGTTGCACATGGCCACTGGTTTTGTGGTTGGAGGGAAGGCACAACAAAATGTAGATGTTACAAAAGGGAATAAAAATTCATCTCCTTTTCCAAGACTATTTGGCAGAAACTTCTTAGGAAAGAGAAGACAGAGGGAACGAAATGTGAGGTTTAGTATACATAGAACAGGGTCAGTAGTACTCAGTGGTCTTTGGTATATCACTGCCAGAAGGTATCAGAAAGAATTTTGAGGTTACATTTTGCAAGAAAAGCTCTCATGAAAATCAGTGCCTTCAAATCTAAGATAAAAATTATGGTTTATCCTCCTACCTAATCACGGAGTCTTGGCCTAAACCTAATCTAGATGTGGTTTATATACATGGCCTACCTCCAGCCATAGCAAGACTTTGAAAGAGCCAGCCCACCCCTCCATGGAATTAAGTTTTCCAAAGGTTTGCCAAATAAGGACTTTACCATCAAACTTTCTGAAAACACTGCTAAATAGCCACTGCCTTCCTCTCTGATCATGGAACTGGAGAGAAGCAAAAATGAGGGTGAAGAGGGCACAGAGAATGAGCATTGCCTCTTCAGAAGCATCAGAAATATCTGCACTGAGAATAAATGGGACCATGGGTAGTTCTTCTGTGACTTGGTCTGGGTGCCCCTGCTCTGGCAGGGGGGTTGGACTAGATGATCTTCTAGGTCCCTTCCAACCCCTGACACTCTGTGACTGTGATTCTGTCATTTGGTGCTAAGGCCAACCAAGGTCAAAACAACTTGAGCCTCTGAAACAGGGAGTCTGTGTTAAAGGATCTTCTGTTAGCTCTGCCTGGCCCTTAGCACCTCCTGTGCTGTCCAGGAACACTGTCAGGGAGAATACTTGAGCCTCTACCAAAACCACTCCAAGGACTCTGCCAATTGGATGGGCAGTCATATGCTAAAGCCCTGGTCACTTTCCTGGTATTAATGTGGCATCTTTTCCACATTTTGGAAACATTTCTCTTCTGCCTTGAGAGATGGCTTGCATTGAACAGATGATCTAAAATGGGGCAGAAGAAGAGGGCAACTGCACTTTACAGCTGTGACTCAGGAAAAATATTTGAGCATAGCTCATCCCCCTTGTCTGGCTGCTTGTGGGTTTCTGTGGGAGAAGGGGAAACAAAAGGGTAATAACATTTTTGTTTTTTCCTAATGTCTCATTCCTGCTGGGCTAGCATCTCAACTGATAAAAATGTGCTTGTGGTCACTCATCCCCAAAGCTGGGGGAATCCCAGGCATGTGTGCAAGTCACCAAGAGGTAGTAGCTGCTGGAGGGAGGTTTGGGTCTGGCTAATGTGCCAGAGCTAGGAGAACTGTAAGCCAGTGATGGCTATTAAAAAGGCAGGTATGACCCAGGGATGATTTGGGTTAAGTATTCTCTGAGTAAGCAATATAAAGTCACAAAACCTTGCAGAATAATGCTGAACTGCACTCATTCTCCAATATTCCTTCAAACACAATGATCCTTTGCCAGTGTGCCCACAAAAGAACCACTTACTGTAGTTATGTTCTTTTTCATGTTAGTCACCCATGGAACAGTTCTGCTTCATTATCTCCTCCTGTTCCTCTCTTTTCTCTCCTGCCTGACCAAGAGTCTTTTGAGAAAAGAACAGGACTTCCTCCTCTGTTTCTGTTTAGTACAATCAAATGAGATCATGATCCATGACCCTGGACTCAAAGCAGTAACACTGCATAGTGCTAACAAGAATAGCAGCAGCAGGGGAGGAATGAAGGGCTGCACATCCAGCTTGCATGGCAGGGAAATGGGTACAGCAAGTAACTGGATGGGGTTTGTCTGCAGCATGTGGTTATACAGCCAGAGGCAGAGGGAATCTTCATCCTCCCAGACCCAGATCTCAGGTCTTCACAGCATCTGAAAGTTTCTTTCCAAGACTTAAGCAGCCCCTGCTCAGTGCTGATGGGACTGTGGGGGACTATCTGCAGTTGCCATTTACAGCTGCACCAGTTCCTAACGCCATCCGTATGAGTTCAGAGGTGTGCAGGCTCATAAGCAGAAACAGGTGCAGAAACAGGTCTTGCTTCCTTCAATAAAGGAATTTAAATTAATCACACAGCACCTCAAAATCAACATCTTTTCAGTTGTCTGCAGTTGCTCCAAAGAAAGCTTCTTTGAAACATAAAAGGATAGAAAATTTCTGCCATAGGTGATAAATATGGTCAGAAACTCATTGGTGCTTGCGCCAAAGCGATAGCTGACCTTCTCGCATGGGGGTGGCGGGAGAATCCCATTCCCTGCTGCTGATCTGTGTATTATATTGTTCCTTTTACCAGCCACTTAGACAAAAATCTTAGGACCTTCATGATGAA
The DNA here is from genome assembly GCA_025447755.1 of Corythornis vintsioides. Classification (NCBI taxonomy): domain Eukaryota; kingdom Metazoa; phylum Chordata; class Aves; order Coraciiformes; family Alcedinidae; genus Corythornis; species Corythornis vintsioides. The sequence continues at coordinate 45,578 of JAOEGS010013253.1, read as the reverse complement.
TAATCAGCAGAGATTCCATTCAAATGGGAGATTTTCTTCAGCCTGCATCATGTTGTCCCTCCTGTGCCTTGCTCCCTGCCACAGGAACAACTACTCACTGCAAACAAAGCCAGCCCCATCAGCAAAGGCCTTTTGCCTTTCCCTCCTTAAGCTTTCAGCAAGATCACCCCTGCACACTTATTTGGACAACCAGCTATGAAGTCTCAGTCTTGGTGCAGGAAAGCACTTCAACACACATTTGACTTACTCCTCGAATTCAAGTCCTGTAGGCTACATCACTTCAGCATACTCCTGAAAGCTGGTTTGAAATGGGGCTTCTGGATCTGAGTAGTAGACATGGAGATGGTCACTTTCATAATAACTGTACTGAGATTTGCAGCCTTTCTTCCTGCTTGATCCCCTAAAAGAAAGACTCAAATGAATCAGAGCTGATGGTTCAGAGGAGCCAGAGTAAGCACACACCAGTGGGGCTACCTGAGGCAGCTATCTGGACAAACACCAGCACTACCTTCTTCTTCCCAGCTGCTGTATGAGACCTTTGCTTTACAGGAGGTCTGAAATTCCCCTTGGTCTTGCAGCCAGAAGTTCAGGGGAGGTCCTGTGTCTGTGCAAGCTCCTTTGCCCATCCAGGGGATCTCCCTGGAGCATGACTGTACACACATGTGCTGTCAGCTGCAGAATTTGGGCTGTACATAGCAATCCCATGGTGCAGGGACCTTGTCGTTGTGGAAGTCTGTTTCCTACTCAAAAACCTGCAGGATCAGGGCCCTTCGAGTGCAGGTGAGATTAAGATCTGGTTCTGTGTGGTATTGCTGGGAGGCCTGAGCCCAACTCCAATCACATCTACTGTGGGGAGCTCTACACTCACCAAAGGGAAGTGCTTGTCTTGGAATGAGCTCATGTTGCTGTGCTGCTTATGTCAGCAGTTCTGTGGACTCTTGTGTTTGCAGATGTATGAATTATCCCCTGGCAGGCGGCTGGTTTCACCCTCCTCTATGCACGCATGTGTTTAAGGTGGAAAGTATATTCATTGTTGTAAGCTTTCCACTCATGTAAGCTTTTCATTACTTTCTTACTCACTTAGGATAAGAAGAGTTTCTGTGTTGTCAGCCCCAACAAATCACCCTGCTGGGCAGAAGCAATCTGAGGTTCTCAGAGATCTGAGGTTCCTCTAGCCCTACAATTCCCTGAAAGAACCAATGGCAAATCCCTTAGTAGGTTAAATAATCACAGCATTTCTCTCAAGTAAACCTCTTATTGTAAAAATCAGACAACTCAATACTTTTTTTTTCATATTCCATATAAAGGAAGAACAAATATGACCATCATACACAGATGGCTGTAGGTAAAGTTAAACACAATCAGCAAGATGAAATCACAGAATCACACTTATCCTACCACTTATTCTTAATTCTGCTGCTGACTTGAGCAAGGACTTATTTTACTTAAACACAGGCTATAAACATATGTTTAATTTATGTTTCTATTTATGTATTTATTAGTGTGCATAGAGTGGGACTGCTCTGGAGACTGGATTTGCTTCCCACTTGGTCTGCAGCTTCACGTCATGCTGTCTGACCATGCAGGGGATCCTTGGTCCCCTGCCGTGCCCAGATCTGCCCCAGGCTGTGGTGAAATGAAGGCTTGTCCCGTACACACAGGACACAGTGCCCCACACGAGGCTGGCAGCCCCTGCCCATGAATGGGTAGGATTCCCAGGGGCAGGACAGCCTGACAGTGGCATGAAGTAGCAGGGACTAGCTCATGCCTGTATCCTCCTGTGCTGTGTCCTGCACATTACAGAGCAGTGTAGGGTCATTTCCCAGTAGCACTGACCCAGGGCTGTAGAAACTCAAGCCATAAGCCCCAGCTGACCCCCGAGGCACCCTCTGGGTGCAATGGGGGGTGCCCAGCAGCGCCCTGGCCATGCACAGGCAGGTCACAGAGCACACACCCAGGGGTGTCTCACTGAGCCTATTAAACTAACAGGGGAAAAGAAAAGCGTTTAAAACATGATGCACTCATGACAGATTAATCCACCCAGGAGAACAGTCATAAAGTGAAATGGCACATAAAATCAAACTCATTATTAAGTACAATTGAAGTATTAAGTAATAGAGATGGAAATACAGGATGAAATTTGTTCCTGTGTGCAGGGCCAATAAGTGCACCCTCCCTCCACACTGTGACTGGCAAGTGGCTTTTTCTGGGAGGAGGCTTTTTCCTGGTCCTCTGGATGGAGGAGTTCAACCCCCCAAGAGTCCCTGGGACAGTAGTGATCATCTCCTTGTCATTGAGCCATGACATAGCACCAGCTCCCCTGTAAATGTGTTTGCAAGTAACACGGGCATAGCTGTGGTGGGGAAAGTGTGGAGAGCAGCACTTTCCTGCCAGGCAGTTTGTGATTCCTGCTCATCCGTAACTGAGAAGCTTCTGAATTCATTTGCTCCCCAACTTTTTCTCCCCAGCAGTGTCCACCAAGCTGTGTCAAACAGCCAACACCTCCCCTGGCAATTCAGCACCTCACAGCATTTACTCATGGGCAGGGATGTTCCCGTGCTCATTGCCCTGCCAAGAGTGAGCTAAGAAGTTACATCCAGCACTGGAAGACCAGTTCTTGGGGGGTCCTCTTGTCCTGCCCCCTCAGCTGCACCAGTGCAATTGCTTCAAGGGGAAAAGACCAGGCAGGTGTAAGACTTTTTTTTCTTCTTCTTTTTTTGTCCAGTGAAGGAGGGGAGACCCCAAGGGCTGCTGCTCCTACCCTACAAACAGCTTGAAGAAGCTGCAGCTTGAGAGAAGAGGAAGGATGGATACCAGCTCCAACTGTCCAGTGACAAAGTTATGAATGCAAACATCTCTGGCTGTAAATAGGGTGTTCTCATGTTAATATATATTAATGAGTAATCAGTACCTGTAAATGTATATTAATGATTAATTAGTGCCTGTAAATATGACAGCAAACACCATGCTCAGGCTTGCAATTCTAAATGGCAGTGGCTCAACAGCTCTGAGGAATGAACAGGCTCTGGGCCCCTGTGGCAGGCAGGCAGTTGAAGCCCCTTCGGGGGATGATGGTGCAGGGAAGGAGGTTGTACAGCTGTAGTGACCAAGAAAAGCAGCCCCCTCTCAGACATCCCAGTCCTGCACAGGCACCACTATTTCCACACAATCAGTTTTTTAGGTGACCTGCAGTCATCTAAAGGCTCTGCTGCACTTCCCAGTCTCCCAGGAAGTCTGGCACTGCAGGAGAGCAAATCTAAACACTGTTTCTTGTCTGTGGCTCAACTCAGCTTCTTCTTTGTCTTTCACTTCATTGTCTCAATTAAACAGTGAAAAACTGTGAACATTCAGGACTCCCTCACTAAATATCAGTCACTGAAAATGTAACTGCTAATTTCATCCCAGCTAAAGGAATTGGCTCCTTTTCTTATCAGAGCCTCTCAACATGCCAGTACCAAGTCAGAGTACTGGGTGGCAGAATCTGCCCCTGGGACTCGGTGTTCCTGAAGATGATGTATTTGGCAGTGAGAACGCAGCTGATCCTTGTGAAGCTCTAAGCCAGGTATTGGAAAGGTGCAGCAGATGACACCACTGGTAAATGTAAACCCAGGCAAACAGACTGTGAAGTCATTGAGAACTCTTGAGAGTGAACACTCCTGAAGCCTTAAATGCTATTTTTAGAGCTGTATCCCAGATAAGGGTGCTGTGGTTTAACTGGTTCTTGCTATAGACATTATCCATCCTTCCTAAGACAATTCTATTTCACCTTTTTTTTTTTTTTCTGACAGTCTTCAGGCAAGTAGGCAAAAGATCAAAAAAGCTACACCTTGCAAAATAAAATAAATGTGACTAGATTTTTTTCCCTTTTGTTCTTAGAAGATGTCTATCGTGGGTTCTAGGTGCACTCAAAAATATTTAAAATATTGGGTGAGATTTTCAGAAGTGCTCTCTATTGCCTGTCAAATTGCAACCAATGACATCTGTGTCTTTTTGCTATCTGCTTGTGACTTCATGTTTCCTCTCCTTTCAGAAACAGTGAGCCAGATCCTTCTCAACATCATGGACATACTTCTTCTGCAGCATTTCTGCTGGAGGAATCCAGTGCCTTTCAGTGGACACCAGTGGACACCAGTGAAATGAGCCCGTGTCTGGACTATCCTGGTGTTGATCTTGAGACATGGCCATCTGATAAGACTACCAGCCAAGAAAGATGCCCTTACCAGTGGGCTTGACATGCCCACTGGGCATCTCAGAGACATTGCCAGCCCTCTGCCCACATGCTCCTGGTAGCACTGCCCTGTGCTCCAGTCTAGGTCTGCTTGGCTGGCTCTCAGCTGGTCAGCAGAAAGCTCCCTAAAAGCAAACTCCTATCTGTGCTCATCTGGAGAAGGCTCAGTGCTCTGAGGAAGATGACAGACAGGGGTAGAAGCCCCCAGGACTTCCCCTGTCCTGCAGTCTTACCCTTCCCACCCTGACACTTCAGCTTCTCAGTGATAGTCCGAGGGCAGCAGAAATAGGCTCACAGAGGGACTTTTCAGGATGGGCCAATGGGAAGAATAGGATGTCCCTGGCAGGGTAAAGTCCTTTGAACAGCCTGGATGGGAGTGATGAGGTAGCCAGATGTGGCTGTGAGGGCAATGACAGCAGCTTTGATGACAACTGTTAGACCACAGATAAACTCCTCTAAAAATCTCCAACCCTCAGAAGAATGGTGAAGATAGCGAACACAATAAATCTCACTTGATAAAACCAGACACTCAGCAAGGAAACATCTTCCCTCCACTCACCCTTTGGTTTTCATGGTGTCCTATGTGCTGGCTCTATACCAACTACCTCCTTCCCCCAAGGCTGGGGGGCAGAAAAAGGGGCTTACCTGGTGTGGATGCAGAAGGGGATGGGGACTCCCACACCAAATCCTCCCCTGCTGAGTGGAGATTTTAATTGATGGGCCCTTATTTGATGGATCACCTTGTCAGGGGGGAGAAGCAAGGCAGAGTGTGAGTTATGAATCAGCTGGCAGGTTTGTGAATGCAGAGAGGGTGGGATATGGTGAGTCACCATCACAACCTATTTCTCAGCCCTTCCGTAATCAATCTTTTTGTCTCTTGCAGGCTTGAAAATGACTCATTCTTTAACATGCCTTTATAGACCTGCTCTGTGTGTTGCCTGCCAGCCTCCCTGGTGCTGTTCCATTTATCTGTTGCATAGTGCCAGCAGAGGTGAGGAAATTCTACACCTGATTGCTGAGGGATGACTTCAAGAAACAGAAGAAAGTGCTTGGTGATAAGACAGTCAGGGAGCACAGTGTCTCCAAGGTGCCAGGGATGTAGACTTGAAAATTTCAGGGTATAATTCTAATGAATTTCTAAAAATATTCATAAAGCCTCCTCTTCTCGAGCACAGCAGAGAGGAAGACATTGACTACTCTATCCCACAGGTCCTGTGGCCCAAGAGGCTCTGCCTCTCCCTCTTCAAGCCCTTTCTGTCCACCTCTGGCGTGTGGGCATCTTGAAGCACCTGCAGCTGGTGGCTTGTACCAGCTGTGGGTCTTAGCATCCTCCCTGGTTTGTGTCTGGGCTCAGCCTGGGCACTGCCATGCAGGCTGGTGCTTCAGGCAATGTGTTTTGTGGATTCCCTGTGTTCTGTGCTCTGCTTCACTGTCTTCTTTGACCTATCCTTGAAGAAGTCTGCTTAGCATTGGCAGTGACATCTTGCATCTCTACCATGTTACACTGCAAAGCAGAACTGCTTCCCCTCCCTTATTCTCTTTTTCATTGATCAAAGAAGTCTGCCATTTGTTTCGGTCAATTTTACAAGACTGAAATCAGTGGGATTTTGCAGTTGCCCAGACACCATTTTATTTGCCAGTCCATGCTGTCTTCCATGCTTTGTCAGCTTACTACTAACTCCTAACACCAAGTATCTCACCCAGTCTGGCATTAAACTTGACAGCTCTGTGATTTACTCTGGCCACCTGTTAAAACTGGCTGTCAAAAATAAATTTCAGAACAATTTATCTGTCAGGCTAGCATGCTTTGCTGTTCTCTGAAAACACGAGGACAATCAGAATGACAAGCCTTCTTGGTTAGCAGTGCCCACTTTTACAGACCTTCCTTTGGTTGGACTTGATGACCCTGGAGGTCCTTTCCAACCATAATGATTCTGTGATTCTGTGATTTTTTGCCTGCACACATAAGTCCTGGATTTTTTATATCTTTTTGTTCTTCATTATGTGTCTCCACCATTTCTTGCTTTCTGTTTTTCTGGTGTTAGCTACTTTTCTTCAAATATGCTCCTTTTCTACTGCTTGGTATCTTTTTATTCCTTGTCTTTGTTATTCTCAGGTACATGTCAAACCGATAGACCTGGACAAAGAGGATAGATGCAACACCACTACAAGGAAAAAAAATCTATCTTGTGTGGAAGATGTGATTAGAATGAATGGTAACTACTGAAGTACATTTAGAAATAGGCTAAGAAAGCAAGATGATGGAAATGAAAATCACATAGTCAGATTCTGGTCCCACTTCCGTCCTTGTCTCCAAGTCTTCAAGGATCCAAAATATCCTTAGGTCTTCTCTTCCACTGACTTTATCAAGCAGCATTAGTATCTGAACAGTTTTGCCTGATTAAGCGTAATATGCAGAGAGTAGTTCTTTATCTAGCCATAAATAGTAAATAAAATATCTAACCAAAAATATTTAACATTTAATTCATAAATGAGGAGTATTTGGGTTTTGAAACAATATCCCAACATTTTCTGCTGAGAAGCTTCTGTGAGGTCCTATTTCTACATTAAACATAAATTAAACACTCTTTCCCACCTGCCTCTGGATAAGAGTAGTCAGACAAGATACTTTTCTTCTGGAAAGAAAAAATCTTGCTTTGAATGTCACAATCTCCCTTGATAAATTCCCTCTGCAGTATGACCTTTAGGACATTGACTTGTAAATCAGTGTGAGATCTCACTGTTTTTCATGGGGACAAGGTTGGACCATCAGCAGCGCCTCACCAGAAGGGACATGCTGGCAGAGGACAAGGCAAAACAGGGGGAAAGCCAGTGATTAGCTGAGTAATTAATGCAAACTTTGCTGAGCTCTTTTGGGTGAATCTGGGAGGGCACACAGCTTGGTTTACTTTAAGATAACATTCCATCAGTTTCAGCAAATCTAATTATAGACATCAGAACAATTATGCTTCTCAGCCTTGGCACTACCACTGTACTCAGTGACTGAATGGAAAAGGTAGGTGAGCTCCCCGTTTGATGTCATGGTCAAGGCACAGGGAATCTGCAGTTCCACATTGCCTAATGCCACGTGGGTGAGCTCCAGCTACCTGGTCTTAGCCATAGCAGACAGCTGACATCCAAGCTTTCCTGGAGTGTGTCTATGAGAATTTTCCCAGCTGACCTGCTAAAGCCTTATAGGAAATCTGCAGTAAGCAATATTGAGTGAAACAAGAGGCATCACTGCGTGTGGCTGGACTATCAACCCTCTCCAGTCTGCCTGCCCCATGGATCATCTCCTTATGTGGCTGTAGGAACTCACTGCTGTGATTCCCAGAGAGGAGAAATAGCATAGCCTGTGGAGATGCTGTGCATCTAAAAGCAATTTTTATCTATACATCTTTCTTCTGTAATCACAAGGCCTGAAGCAACACAATACCCACAAAAAGTGCTTTATTTGCATTGCTACATGAATACAACCTATGGCAGATATTCAATTCCTGTAATTTGCCAGAAACATCAACACCTTGAAGGCAAGCTCAGATAGGAAATGGGTCATTGACTCACCCTTCTGGCTTGATAATAATAATACTTAGCACTTATTTAATTCTTTACACATACTAAACAATAAATCAATCCTCACTGTGTGACTGTAAACGAGACAGACATCCCAGTTTTACAGACGGAGAAACTGAAGAAGAGGAGTTCAGTGCTTTGCCCAGCAAAGCTGATGATGGCTCTGCAGTTAGCATTCTTATTTCCCTGGTCCCCTGTGAATTTAGGGGGTTAGAGAAGTCTCAGAAACATTGGCTACTTAAAGCTGGTGCTCACACTGGAAGAAAGGCCATTCCGGAGTCATGGTTAGCACTGGCATTGCATTTATGATGGCCATAAATGGCCTATGCTCTCACCTGGCACTGAGAATCCACTGTCCATTTTCCACAGCTGGGAGCAGGGGCAGAATGGTTACATTAATTATGCCATATCCTAGAGAGACTCAGCATCTAAACCAGAAGAACTCAGAGCTTCTTCCTTTCTTCTGGCAGCTGAATTCTGAAAGACCCCCCACCCACTCTAGGCTCTTCTTGGAAAAATAAGATCTTTTGAAGTGTTTCACTTAAGCTCGCTTCACAGAAGATTACACAGGGGTGACCACTGTTAGAGGCTGATGTACCACACATGTGTCTCCTCCAGACAGGAGAGAGCAGAGGGTGTGTGCATGTGTAGTTTGCATGTATACGAACTCTCATGTGGGTGTCTCCAGCCAGACAGCACTACTGTTACACAGCACTGGAAGGCCCCTTGTTCCAGCTGTGCCATGCCCTGGGGCTCAGCTGTCTCAGCCCACTGTGGTTGGTGCTTGTCTGAGGCTTTCTTGGGCAAAGCAGCCAGCTCAGGACTCTCTGTTCTGGCTTTGGAGGAGATGCTGCCAATTTCCCAAGTGTCCCCTGGGATAACCTCACCCAACCAAGGACCCCCACGGCTGCTTGTGGCAATTGTTTTGTACCACCCGAAAAGGCAGCATCTTCCCCACAGAGCAGTGGCAGTCCCATGGACCCCAGCTCTCCTGGAGCTTCTTTTGTCTTGGTTCTCTGTGCAATGAACTTGCTCTTGGCTTCTGGGAAGCCAGGGATTGTTGTTCCCAGTTTTAGTTGCACAAAACATGAGTAGATGAGAACTGAAGGAAAGTCCTTCATTAGGAGAAGCAGAGGTCTTTTACCATCAATCATGAAACCAATGTCAGGGGCTGGAAGGGAGCTAGAAGATCATCTAGTTCAACCCCCCTGCCAGAGCAGGGTCACCTAGACCATGAAGGTGAGACACTCATTGCTGCTTGTAGCAACTGCTCACAAATGAGCCATGAAGAGCAGTTTCCTACTCCTGTCCCTCTGAGATGAAACTCACCCTGACTCAAACTTCCAGACCCATATTTATACTGCTCAGTATACATCTCTCTCAAACATATCCCCTATTTCCACACCAATTAATTTCTATATTCCCATTAGTTCTGCAGCTCTTTCACCATGTGACAAGGTCTGTTTCAGACAGTTCAGCTAATATATAGCATTTGTGTGTTTCCTTCCAAAATAATGACTTCCATTTTCTAACTCCTGAGCATTTCCACATTTATTCTGCAGTTGTCTGATAATCACTTCTCCTTGTCTTGCTACAGCTGTTTCCTGTAAGTTTGATAGGTGTTCCATCACCTTGTTGGACTGTGGATAATTTTATAGGGTGAATTCATGTCAAAGCCTGTATTTCACAGCAACATGCTTAAACAGCAGATATCACACAGCAAAAATAGATTTGATACACAGGATCACCTGGTTAAGTGCATAACTTCTTTAATCAAAGGACAAAACTTTCCAGCACTGTCTTGCTTCAGGGACTCCATCTTGCATCTCTAAGGTGGGCCCTGTCATTAGCAGCCCCATGGAAAGGTAGCTTGGCACCCTGGTGGACAGTAAGTTCTCCATGGGACAGCAATGTATGTGCCCTTGTGGCCGGGAAGGGATGCTGGGATGCATATAGAAAAGTGCATCAAGCAGGTCGAGGGAGGTTCTTCTCCCCCTCTATTCTGCACTAGTAAGACCACATCTGGAGTATTGTGTTCACTACTGGTCTCTCCAGTTCAGGAAGGACAGGAAAATACTAGACACAGTCCAAGGGAGAGCTACGAGTCTGATGAAGGGGCTGGAACATCTCTCTTATTAGGAAAGGCTGAGAGACCTGGGGCTGTTTAGCCTGGAGAAGAGAAGACTGAGAGGGGATCTTATTAATGTTTACAAATACCTGAAGGGTGGGTGTCAAGTAGAAGGAGCCAGGATTTGGTTGCTCTGCTCCATTCTGGAGCAGGACACTGTGTGGGCTGGTGGCTCCTTAAGGCTGAAACCGCAGGGACTCGCCATGGATGCTGTCAGGATAGGACCTGGCAGCTAGGGCACATCCCACCCTCAGCTGGGAGCAAGGTGCTGTGGCAGCCTCATCCCTGGGCATCAGGCACCTCCCTGGGAATGAGGGGGCCATGGCAGTGACACTGCCAGACAGATTAGAAGCCATGACCCCAGGACAATCACAGGTTCTCAGTTGTCCTGGTGCAGTATCCTCCATCTGACACAGTGAGTAACACAGAGCAGTTCTGCAGAAGCAGTTACTGACAGAAATATGATCGCCTGCTTTCTTTCTGGCACCCGTCACTCGACTATATGCAAACAAATATGGGTTACCTTTTCTCTGCTTCATATTTCATATCATATCATGTGCTTAATATTTCCTATTTTCCCACCTGGTTTCCTTCCAAAAATAACTGAGAGTCAAGGGGTGTGCTGAATTTACAAATTCAGGGACAAATTCAGAGTAAGAAGCAGAGCAGAACCGGGCTTCCTAGTGGGTTCCGCTGGGCTCTCTTCACAAGATTTACTTTGCCTTGCCATAATTTTTTCCATGTTTATACTGGAATGGTTAACGTCCAGACATTGTACCATGACAGGTTTCTTCACAGACCTAGTCCATGTTTGATTCATCTCTTTTTATCAGGAACATGTTGGTCCAAGAGCACTGTGACTATGGATCCATGGCACAGGCTGGTCATTTGCAGGAAGGAACTCCCCTTTCTCCCTGCCTGACTTTCACTGTTTCATTTGTAGATGAAAAAGATGTAGTCTAGAAAGGATTTTGCCTTCCCTCACAACCCAGAATGAGGAACTGCCTGCCCCATTGAGAGCTCAAGAAGAAGAAATGCCTGAATCATGGCTCTAGTCTCCTGGATAAACTCATATAGAGACATAGGAGGGGAAAGAGACACCTTCTCAGAGCAGCCTCAGATCCTTCGGTGAGCTCAGCACGGTCCCTGTCTGCACACAGCCGGGACAGTATCCCACCCCATGGCAGATACAGGTCTCCCAGCAGCAATGCACTGCTCCTGCCCAGGGCTGCAGAGGAGGCTTGGCACAGCTATTTGGTCTACTTTCAGCAGAAGACTGCCCAAGATAACCATAATCTCTCCATGTCCAAGGGTGCCAGAGTGGTAATGAGCAAGTCCTCCATATGCGGTGGCAGAAGGGAGGACAGAGAGGAATGGACAGATGCCACAACACAAGTGACACATGAATTCACCATGTTGCATCAAGCAAGTTTAAAATACGGTTCTTTTTTCTACCTGTTCTATTTTGTGTTAAAAGCATCTTTGTTTTGCTGAGGAGGGAATCTCCGTTGCCATTTCAATATGCTGCAGTGAACTATATTAATGTGCAATTAATTATAGAGATTAATCATGAGGCAGTGTTATCAGATGAACACCATGACATACACGAGCATATACTAACCCCTGGTTCATGCTTTGGCAGGCTGAGGAAATGACTCTTGCATGGCTGAGCCAAGCTCTCAGGTTGGGTGGCCTACATCTCTGGGTGACCTTGATTTTTGCACATTTGCACCTACTTGATTTCAAACACATGAAGTATCTCAGCAGTCCCGAAAACGATGTCATCTCATACAGCATTTCTTTCCAGACAAAATCCCATTGTGAAAAGACTGCTGTGACACCCAGCATCAGTGAGCACACAGCTCTCTTGCTGCACCTCTCACAGGCACGTACCTGGAAACAGATTTTGGAGTATAAGGCTATGATTTGACTCCTGCCACAACACACAATGGTTTGCTGACCTGAATGACCTCATAGAGCGAGAGCAGCCTGAACACTGACAAGAGACACTGACGTTCAGGACCATCCAATACCTCCAGCTATCTTAGACAGACTATTTTCTGTCTGTACTATCTTTCATACAGAAATGTTACTCCTTTTTGCTTGATCTGAGCTATACATGGACAAATCCTCAGCCATTTTAGGCCAAGATCAGCCAAGGGCACATGCCATTTGTGCACTGGTGTCATAAGGAGCTGTCTTAACCATAACCTTGTTTCACTGAGTTAATAAGATTAACAGGAACAAATTGACCAAAATGCCAAAAGAGACTTTTTTTGCTTTGTGTGAGGAACACACCTGCATTCCTAAGAGTGCCCATGTGTGCCAGATCAAGGATGCATTTATCTTAGGATCTTTTCTCTTCCTGGCAAAAGAGAGATGCCAGAAGAGTATAAAAGGACAGGCTTATAATACTGCTGCTCCAGGATGTTCTTCCAGCCTACATGGATATCCTGGAGCAGAGGTTGTGGTTTTGTGTTTAATAACTATCAATGGATATTTCTTCCATGACTTTGAGCTCCTGTAAACATTGAGCCCCTACTACCCCTGGCAGCATTGGGTCCCATAACTTCACCTCCTCCCCGGGAGCACAACTGCCTCCTTTTCTTTGCACTGACCTTGCCATCTGGGAGTTTCACTTGGCATCCCTGAATCTATTACTGGAAGACACAGTGATCCCCCAGGTGTTTTATTCCTGCTACTCATGATTTTGTGGACTTGTATCCTCCTTCAGTCATCTCTCTTCCCAGTCTATTCCACCCCCTGGACAGGAACCATTCCTTACTGTTGATCAGCCTTGTAGCCTTCTCTGTACTTTTCCAGTACTGCTATCCACTCAGGAACGCCTTACAGACGAAAAAGCAAGTCCAGCCGTGGACAACTACCCAGACCTAGAGGAGCAAACAAACTGGTCATGCTCATCATGTTGAGGGACAATCATGCTCTTGTATCCTGACTCTCTGCCCTGCTTATCCAAGTTCCTGTTTCACTCTTCAGCAGACCACTGCCATGGCTTCTTTCACCCTGTGTCCTCACCCATGAGTGCATGTCATCATCTGGATCTGTGCCCTGATAGGCAGCTGTGCCAGGAATGTCACTGTGGAAAGACCAGAGGCTGACAATCAATGCCTCAGATGCAGGGGTTGCCCACCTTGTTCTCCAGACAGCTCTGCGAGGAGGAGCACCTGCATGTTGTGGAGCACATCTGTCAGCACTGACACCAACAGGACACCTTCCCGGGGGCAGCTGCAACTGCTCAGGATGCTGAACCAGTGGGACCCTAGTGCTTCCACTTGCCCCAGCCCTGACCAACTCCAGAAGGTCCCAGGCAGTTTCTCCTCAGGCATTGGCGATTAGTGCAAGATCGTCAAACCCAAGATAATTTGAATGAGGTGTTTTAGACAGTGCAGGGATAAAGTTTTCAGAGGGAAGAACTGAGGTTGGGTCAACCTAAAGCTGTTGATGAAGAAACACCAAAGAACTCCACAGTGCCAGGAGACTGGACAAAAGGCTAACCAGCAAAATTCAGTACCAAGAGATGGAAAGTGGCAAACAGAAACAACAGCTCTAGCTATGCGTGTGCATGAAATGGCTCTGCATTACCACAAAGAAAATAGAACTTGGAGACATTGCTGATAGCTCTCTGAAAATATTAGCTCAGTGTTTTCCTCATGGGGAAACTGTTCCATACTTTTGTCCATGTTTGTCATCTTCCTGGGAAAGGGAAATGTTACTGCACAAAAAGAGTGAAATGTTTAAAAGGATGATCCTGTGGAGGAGATGGATTAAGAGAAAAAAATTATTGGCAGGTGAGAACTAAGGGCCACCTGGATAAATTGTTTTGAAGCAGGTTCAGACCAGAAAAAAAAAGCATTTTATTATCCATTGAGTAATTGCATTGTGGAATTTATTACCACAGGCTGCTGCTGACCCCAAAGCAGGGCTCAGCACAGGGATTTAAAATATGCGGTTCCTAAGTGGTTGAGAGACAAATTCATGGGGGTGGACCCACCATCTGTGAGGTCAGTTGTCTCAAGCTCCACAACAGTGAGTCCTTAAAGCTCTGACTGCCTGTAACTGAGATGTCCCATTCATGTGCTGTGGACCCTGAACTCTTCAACTGAGCTGTCACTTGTGGCCAGGTGTCAGAGCTTCGATAGCCAGGGGCAGCTCTTGCACTCCTGTGAGACACTTTGCTCTCAACACAGCACCATTCTAACAAATGTTTTACTAGTTCTAGTAAAAAGCACTGCAGAGAAGAATTTATCTAGAGCTTTGCTCCTTCTTATCTTGCACCAGGGATCTTCAGGCAAACTGCTCCATACTCAGCTCAGCCTCACTGGTGCAACTTTGAAAAACACAAACAAATAAATGCACACAGCTTTTCTGTAAAGCCAGCACAAGCTGCCTGTGCCAGCTTCTGTGTTGTCTGTTCATCAATGCACACAAACAGACGAACGGTTGCATAGATACAAACACATCTGTGGCCAGATGAAGTGCACTGATAACCAGGCAGCCCAGAGGAAGGCAGGGTAGGGTGGAGCAGAAGTCTACATGCTGCAGGGAGACAGGAGGAGCCTTGAACTGCTGTGGGGAGCAGTCACAGAGCATTTAACACTGAGCTTTGGAGAACAGAGAAGACATGAGTGAGGAGCCATGTGACAAAACACTCCAATAGTTCTGTGTGCTCCCTCATACCCCCAGCCCTCTGGTGCTGCTCTTCGCTCTCTAGAGCCATCTTCCCACAGCTGTCTCACACCTTCCCTTCGGGAAAGCCACAGCTTGGGAAGATAAGAGCCAGTGGGTGGCAGAAAGGAGACTAGGAGAAGGCTTAGACACTTCCAACTTGCTGAGGGAATCCACTGGTGTTCTGCTGCCTGGCTTTTGAACATGTGTTCATCCTGGCTTACAAACCACACGGTCACACCAGGCAGTGAGAAAACAATGAACTGCACAGCAGAGAAGCAGCTTTGGTGATACCCAATAAGCATGCTGCAGGCAGAGGGCTTACACAGGATTTCTTTGTCCCCTGCCCATACTAATAACTGGTCAGGAACATCAATGTAATCCCTGGTATCATTTCTGACCCAGGCTAGCTAGTGCCTTCCCAAGTATTAGTTGGTCACAGGCTGGGAGTTTTCATGAGAAAACCTATCATTCCCAACAGGTATTTAGGATGTAGCCACTGTGGTTTGGAAGATAAGAGCGCTCAGCAGGGAGGCTGCAGTATGACCATGCCAGCCAGCCCCAGTGGTGAAGCCAGACCTTGGCCCAAAGAAATTATTCTTCAGGTAGGTTTATTCCAGGAGCTCCAGCCTCCTTTGGCACTCGAGCTAATTCATCATGCGTCATTCCATTTTTCTGCTGCCATCCATCACACAAGGGTCAACACTGCCAGTCACGCCTGTTGAGGAATGTTTGCTTACTGCTGTGCTGTACCAACCAAAGTGTGTCATGGAAAGCCTTGACCTTCCTTATTTAGCTTTTCTGAATGCTTCATGTACACTTGCATGCACTGTTTTTTCCTGCTCAATGTTGAAGTTCCTCATTTCCATGTTGAGCCTCTTTGTGCTAAGATTTCCTGCCTTTTTGCTGAGTAGTTTTGACCTTCACTCAATAAATCAATAATATTCCCAGAATTTAATAATCACAGCCACCCCCATTCCCACCCCCTGCCCCGACTGCCTTTTCTCCAAGCACTTACTTTTCCACAGCACTTCAGCAACATTGTGCCTGAAATTTCAGTGTAATATAGTATTCCTATGTGACTATCAAATACAAATTAAACTGAAACAAGATGCTTCTGCTTGGTTCCTGACCCAGCATTTAAGATGGCAGAGCCCACCTACACTGCACTCAGCTCATCTCTCTCTTCCCCCAGGAAGGCTTGCAAGGCCAGGGCTGGATAGATAGCCTACTCCTACATCCATCTCTGAGGGTGACATATCTGTTATCAGCTCTTGTTTTACGTCATGTGGACAGAGCCTGGAGAGGGTTGCAGGAATAAGCCACCTCTTGGAGGCTGTTTCCAGGGATGGACACTGGCTCCTTCAGTTTTCCCTAGTCATCTTCAAAAAATCCTGTACTCCCAGTGGCCTGCAAAGTGAGCTAGAAAAAAAACTTAGGCAGGTTCATGGTTCAGCATGTTTCATCAGTCCCTTACCGAAACAAATACCTTCCCACAGGTCAGACTTTCCTGACCGTGCACTCCACACCAAGACCAGACTTCTCAATTGAAAAGGGAAACATAAAATGATAAACATTCCTCAGGGTATTTATTTTCCTCCAGAACAACAAATCTTTCTCCCCATACCCAGTCCAAAGTGTATTTTTTCAGAGCTCACCCATGGTATCCAAGTACCAAATTCTCTTCCTTTAGTAGACAGCTTTCCACTTTGACTTAGAAAGGGAAATAGGCCCTGTGCCAAAGGTTAGATCTAAATTCAGATCTCCAGAATGATGCTGTTTCCATCTTTGTTTTGTATTTCGGCCTGTCTGGCTTCCTAGGGTGAAACTCCTCTTCCAGATCTGCACAGCAAATAGCAGCTTTGCTGTTGCATTCTCTGCTCTCCCTTTGGCAAACGACTCGCTGGAAATCGGCACATCTAGGGAGATCAGTCCAAACTGCCATGGGAAACTGGCTATTTTTCTAAAATATATGATACAGATCAACCACAGGTTACTGCCTAGATTACTGGTTTGTGGTACTCATGAGATCAGACTAGGTGATCATAAAGGTGCCTTCTGGGTTTCAAATATATCAGCCTAAATAATGCATTAATGAAGTAACATGGAACAGAGCCACATTTGTTCATGGGTAAGGCATGTTAATGATGTTCCTTTCAAAGACGGGTAGATGGAGCGGTGGATTGATGCACTGAATTTCACCTCTGGGGACTCTTGACTTTGGTTACGAGACAAACGAGTTTGATAGCATCAAGTAAATACTCCATGGATATTCGTCTCCATCCCTAAAACCACCATGCAATTTGGCAGGAGCAGCAGTCTGTTCTCACGAGACGTCTCGAGGTGCTCAGGGCATTGGCAGTCCTCTGGGAGGAAGCCTCTGAGTGCTGCGTGCCTGGCGCTACCCAGCGCTCTCACCCTCGCTTCCCCGAGCACCAGCAGCACACTGCTCCCTGGAGAACACGGAATTAAAGCTGAAAGAAGGGGGGAAAAAACATTTCTCTGGGCTCATGAAGTGACCTAATGTTGGGGATTGGCTGAACTACCTACTGTATCAGCTTTGATGCATTATCAGAATTGTGAAAACTTTCAGGGTTTCAAGGAAAATATTTTTTTCCAGGCTCAAGATCAAAGCAAAAGATAAATAATATTGGGTTATGGAGCAGAGGACTTTCAAATGGCTAGTCTTGACTGTTTATGTATCTAGAAATGTTGTGATAGGAACAGCCTTTTTTCACAACGCACAGTAACAATAGCATAAATCAGGCATTAACCAGAAGTAGACAGTAAATTATCTATTTTTTCAAGACACTTCTACTGAACCCTTTTTTAAGAGAACTAAAAAAAAAAAAAAAAAAAAAAAAAAAAAAAAGAGTTCTGTTTTTAATAGCATAAAAATAATAATCCAGGAGGCACCACTATCTTTGTCCCAGAGCATAACAAGGTTCAATATAAAACAACAGCCCTGAAACAGCCAATAAAACAACATACAGGGATGTTTTGACACAGAGCTGCTGGGACACAGCTCAGAGTGTCTTGACATTGTCTGATAGGCTTTCAGGTGCCTTGCCTAAAGCATTCATGATAAAGAGAGAGACATACTAGTCAGTGTAAAATAAGAGGTGTGGAAATTATTGCATAGTGTATCCTTGTGTCCTGATCTGAATTAGAACAAAACTAATTCTATAGAGTAATTTTACTTTTCAGCTCAGTCTCTTCTAAGAAATTCGCTTTCTGAAGTTAATGAATATCGGCTTCTAGTAATGACAACACTGGATGTTCAGAGTTGCTACCAAGGACTCAGCGTTTATAGTTACTGCCAAGGACTGTATGTAGAAAGGCTCTGGCTTACACGTGCTCCTGTGCAGGCGAAGGCCACTGCTGGATCTTGTCCACGTTGGATGGGCAGACAGTGACAGGCCACACCTGTGGGGAGGAGCAGCCAGGACAGGTGACCCCAAACTGACCAGTGAGATATTCCAGCCCAGATACATCATATTTAGTTCAAAGCTGAGGGATCACAAGGGTCAAATTCTCCTCTTCAATGGCTGGCATCGAGGAGGACTCAGTTAATTCTTCCTTCAATCCCAGTCTGTGTGTTCCTGCATTCAGTTCCAGAATCCAACTGCTGAATCTGTTTCCCCTCTGCTGCTGAGTCCAGTCTGGGACTTGCCCAGTCCCTGCTCCACAGCATCAGTGGTGATAGTGACATAGTTGCCATCAGGGAGGTTGGGTTTGGTATTGTTTTCATATATATTACTTTTATTATTATTTTCATCAAAGCTGTTCTGGTTTTCTGTTATAATCCCCTTTGGGAAGGAAAAAGTTTAATAAAGAGCATCTGTCATTAGTCTAAGGTCTGGCCCTGTCCTAACCATTGACAGCATGTTAGGTGGGATATGTCATGTCAGCAGTTTCTTGGAGGCAGAAATGATGACCGTGGCACCCTGAACTGTGAAGCAGCAGCATTCACAGTATCAGGACAGAGAAAGAACAGGCTAGGAGACATACAGGCACAGTTAACTTAACCACTCTAAAAATGATATTCAATCTCAACTAGTTGTATACATTCCCTCCATAAGTAAGGTGGAGAGGCAGACATCTCCAGAGAGTAAGTCATCCTGTCCTAAGAGAAGTGCTTAAGGCAGAGGCTGAACTGCCCAGCAAAGGTGCCCTTTTTTCCCTCCCCTGGCTTTTGGAGCCAAGAAAACTGTTGGAGCCAAGATGCTTAGCTGCCAGGTGGCTAAGACAAAGTGAGATGCATCACACCCACAGCTAACTTACCTAATCATCATAACTCCCGTTATGTTTCCAGACAGGAAGAACAGCCAAATACTTTCAGTCTTGCATATGTTTATACAAAGAAACACAACAAGAAAGAACAGAAGTAAGGTGTCCCTCCAGGACACGGCCACAGTTTGTCTCTCTTCTGGAAGGCTTTCAGTGAAGAGAGTGAAATAGCTTCTTCCTCATGCTCAGGATTGCCTTGGTTTTCCCTAGAAGGCCAAAATGCAGCCTTTAGTATAGTCCACCTTGCCCATTTCATCTGAATGACACTGTTCAGGACCATTTATAAAGCTAGGAAAAAGAAACCTGAAGATCTGCTTCCTCCACTAATTGCAGACTACCATAATTTCAGGCCAAATTTATTCCCTGCCACAAATGAATGAGTAGCACAGTCTCTCCTCTTAACCCATTAAGGAAGCATAGACTGTTCTGTACTTTTTTCAATGTAAAAATTTAAGATCAAAGCCACAGTCGAGAAGAATCTGTTTTAAAGGTCTCTTTAATGCCAACATCTCTCTAAAAAGGTGGTGTGATTTGTAATCTTCACGTACAGCTAAACTGGTGGGCTTTGAGAGGCAAACATGTCAGGCTCTGGCCATCACCCTGTGATTTGTAAATGTGGTGCAAGTGATGCCAAATCATCAGAATCAATAATCCTCCTCTGTAGCTGCAGGAAGGTCATCGTGGCTTGCTGCTGACATGCAACCATTGAGCCTGATGGTCAGACCTTTATACCTCCAAACCACTCCATCCTACTGAACCTCACAGCTCTGCCATGAGATCCATTCTCCTTGGGAAAGAAGATGGAACCCTGCTGAATGGGGTGCTGGGCTCCACTGAACAGAAGGCCACTGGCAGCTTGTGCCTACTGATGAGCATCCCTTTCCAGTGAGTGCAGGTGGACACCTGCAAGCATGTTTAGACAAATAAAAGCCTTGGATTCAGTTTGTTCACAATCAGGTGGTGTTAACTTTTTTCATGACTAACATTTTGATGCTCAAGTCAAGCAAGGCCAGAACATTTCAGGAATCCATTTAACACTGTAAAAATGGTGTCATGAAAACATTTGTTTGTATGTTTATATGAAAACACATTCCAACATGCATACATGTTTATCAAGAATGAGATACATTCACAAGATTTGAGAGCCCACAAAGAGTGCATCTCTCTTTGTGCACGTGCACAGCTATGTACAAATATGCTCTGTATAGACAGGGAATAGAACATGGAAAACATACAAGGAAAGTCAGGAAAGAAACAAAACAAAACAGTAAGAGACAGGTAAGAAAACCATGGAGCAACTGAAGTTGACAGTGTAAGTCTGACTGACATTGTACGTGATGTGTGGCCAGGACGCTCTTTCCATCCGAGGAGGGATCAGAGTTCAACTCTACAGGGTTGAATCTACTCAGATTTAGATCTGCAAGGTGTTACAGCAACGCCCAAACACAGGCAGCGAGGATGGGCATTTGATCTCTTGTACAGCCCTAGGTTTGGAACAAATTTGTTAGAGCCAGTGCAGTTACTCCAGAATTGTACCTGTGCAAGCAGAGATAAAATCTTCTGTAAAATGTATGAGGATTTATGCAATCCAAGAAAAGGATTTGGTCTTAGGAAGCAACGCAGAAACAGGAGGAATGTGGGTGCTCTGCTTCACACGCTCTGAAGCCGTGTGTCTTTTACAGGGAGTAGCCTAACCCACGTTTGTTCCGATGTTTTTCTTCCACAATTTACTCCAGAGATTTTCTTTAAACAATAAATAGGAAATACTTTTACATACAGCTGTGCAGGATATCTAATTTGCAAGCCTTTTTTCCAGGGTGGGAGCTCATCCTTTGGGCATCACAGTTGTGGAAAAGAAAATACAGAACGTGATGCAGGAAGCAACAATTCTGCTTTTCTTATTTAGCATGCATTCAATACAAAAGTTAATTGATGGACATACCCCTAGGTATCTCCATCAATACCCCTAGGTATCTCCATCAATACCCCTAGGTGCCTACCTGCATGGAAAAAAGATGAGTTCTACCTGCCTCCACCTAGGGAAAGTGCCACAGCCTCCCTGCAGTGGTCACCTTAACTGTCATAACAAGCTACCCAGGATAAAATGCAGACCACCTAAAGCTGCTCTGCAGCAGCACGCAATCTTGAAGACCATTCACTAGGAATGCATCTGATAACTTTGAAGTTCCCAAAAGGAACTCAGAAAGATCCTCATCTGGACAGAGAGGCAGAAAAGATTGGTTATGGATTCAAGTTCAGGCATTAGAAGCCCCTAAATCTTTTAATGGGTCTGATGTGGCACACGTGCTCAAGGGAAGCTTGCCCATAGCAAGAGCATTAAAATCAATCCAGAACACATCTTAATCTGCTTTATCCACTTCTGGGTAGTATCCCTCTGGCTAGAGCAGACCCTCTGATTCCAGTGAGACCTGGCTTCCAATATCATCAGCCTCCCTGAGTATGAGCTCTCTTCTCGTGCAGAGAGCAGAGTATCTTGGCCACTGGGCTACACCACATCCTTGCCATTCAGAAGGCAGCAAAGAGGTCCATATGTTTATTTGCACTTAGGTGCTAAAGCTGGACCACATGCAGGACTGCAATCATAAGGTCAGAAGATGAACAAGTGAGAAGCACCCTGATCATCAGATGGCTGAGCTAGATTGGGCTACACCCAGAGACCAAGAACACCGACCTGGAAACACACGTACTAGAAAGCTGTTTCTGAGCTGTGCCTAGCTGGTCTGCATGAGGCTTGCAGGACTGAGGTGAGTCTGAGCTGAGTACCTTCCCCACGTCTGGAAGCAGCACAGCTTTGCATTTCAGGTACCTGGGTGGGCTCTATATAGGGAAGATGTTTTACAGCTGCATTGAAAAGCAAGGAAGCAAACACAGGATGATGGGTCTCCGAATTCATTCCCTCAGTGATGGATCAGACATGTCCTGCTTGCACAGGAGAACGACGGGGAGATTCTCCACTCACCATTTGGGAGACAGGCTGTCTGTTTGATACTCTGGTCATTAAGTCTGTCTGATTTTTTCCCAGGGAAAAGAGCCATTTATCAATTATTCTGATGATACTGTGAAGAACTAAAATACAGCTTTCTACCTGTTAGAGCAGGAGCAATATTCTATGGTGAGTGATCAGCAGATAGCACTCTCAACATATACAGCATCTCATGAAGAGTAGCATCCTCAGCCACATCTGCAGACATGCTAGAACTACACAGTCACTTCAGAAACTCTTCTTCAGAATAAGCTGTGGGTTTTCTTCTCCGAGAGGTTCATGTCCTCGCAGCATTTCAAGCTTTGCATGTGCCTGTGTCCCCATGCATAAGGCAGACAGAGGGCTGAGGTCAGACCTAAAGTCTCAAGCCTGGGAGTTTGTTCGAGAGGCACAGGAGCTCCGTGAAGCCCATGGCATCTGTACCTAGATGTCTTCTTTTTGCAGAGTCCTGAGCACACTCACACTAATGCTAATAGCTCTCCTTGTTCGGTCGGAGCGCTTCTGATATATCCTGTTAAATTCAGGTGGTTCATTTGCCAAATTGATTGTTGTGGCTCATGCAGCAAAGCACCCCAAGCTTTTGCTTGCAGAAAGCAACCAACACCGTGCAGCTCGTGTTCCACTGTCCCTCCTCCTCCTCCTCCATGCTGAGCATTGCCACCATGCCACCATGCCAGTGACAGGGTCTGCACGTGTCCCCATCGGCCTGGTTCTGCTCTGTGACTACAAAAGGAGAGGAGCTATACTGGGCAAGAAGAAAATCTTGGCACTCAGTGCTGGCAAGTGCAATGGCCATATTTATTATTTCATGCATTTTCTTTCTTCTGCTCATATAGTCAGATCATATTTTGTCTTCCAGAGATAAATTAGAACCCATAATGGGCTTCAGACCAACTCTGATGGAAGCTGCTTAAACAGAGCACGAATTTGCCCCTCTACCTTTGCTCTGATTTAAGGAAACATGCATGCCCAGATTATTTCACCCGAGGTAGCCAAGCATTAATTAATTACATAAAAGCATTTGTGAACCTGTTAAAACTATCTATTAGATGAGCAGTGCTGCTATCTCCACCATCACTCTAAACGTTTTAATTAATTTGGGGGAATTTACACATGCACGTTGTCTGCCAAATTCAACAAAACTCACTTTATAAACTAATAATAGCATTTGCTTTCCCAGTAAAGAAGTTATGCAAGCTCTGTATGTGCATGCAAAGGGAGAGGGTTCTGGCCTCTGCACAGAGCCAAGAGCCGCTCACTGATTTACCAACAAACTGATGTTCTCATCAATATTAGTTTCATATGAGTGTCAGTAGAGGTGCAGTCACTCAGCACTGAGCAGGCAATTGTGTGCTCAGGATCAAGCCCATCAAAAGTGGCCACGTTTTCTTTTTTCCAACAGTCTGAGAAAAATAGTGATTTGTTTTCTCAGAGGGATGCAGAGCTGTCCGTGAGACCTCGGTGACATGCACTGTACACCCTTCATCTGCTGTGGATTTCAGACTGCATGTAGGTAACATGACTATAAAAACACAAGGACTGATCTTCTGGAAACTAATGGCTGGTGTATGATTTTTAAAACAAAAATCACTGCCCTTTTGGTCACAATTTGAGAGGATAACTCATTAATTAGATAGCCTGAAAAGCAAAACAAAATCCTAAACACTTTTAGTAGTTCATCTGCACAAGTTAAGGAACAGATGCAAAGACTGCAAGGCTGTGAGGAAAATTCACTGAACAGGGCAATGTCAGCTCAGAGCACATTGCAACAAAGGCCTGATCTTCTATGGCTCTGATGGTATTTTCCTCTGTGGACACGGGAAAAAAACAACCAAGCCTCTAGCATCTGAGCCAGATGGCATGAAAGCACTTGCCATGGAAATTCCCTTTGCACCATTACAGCTGCCCATGCCATGTTTCACCACCTGACCCACAGTCTCATGCCTGGATGGCATGAGGAAGATGTCCTGGAGCACCCTGGAGGTTCTCACCCCATCACCTGCAGCCAACTTACCTGTCAGAGGAGGGGCTGTCTTCAGGTCACTTGCTGGCTGCCTGATCCCCTGGCCAGACGGCACTGTGGCAGTACCAGGTAAGTGTCCTTGATACTTTCCTGATCAGATTTTAATCCAAATACTCTACAAAGTTTCTGAAAGAGTTTCAATACCACACAACCAGACAAGCTCAAGAAACGTGACACATTTCAGGACAAAACTGTAAGTGGTCTGTCATTGAAGGAGACGGACAATGGCTAAGGATTTTCCAGTTATACACAGCACATGGACTCTCTCAAAGGCAGTGCCTTTGCAGCCATGAATGTGCCTTTGCAGACTTTTCTTTTTATTGTGTTGCATCCAGTCGTCACCCCCTGGAGAAGCATATCTGTTCTTGGCCAAAGCCTGTGATTAAACTACCAAGCACCTTGTAGCTGGAAAAAAGAGTTAATCGTGATTGTTCCTCAAAGCTGATGAAACTCAGGAAATGCTGAGCAGCCTTTCTGCAGCAGCTCCAGATAATGCTTACAGATTAACATGGGAACAAAAACCAAAGAGCCATTTGGGGTTTTTTAAATCACTGAAGGCTATGAAGCTGCCAAGCGCTTGCTCTGCTCCGGACATACTCTGATAGCCAACTGGCAGAACACTGGGATTATGGGATAGGGATCAAGATATTTAATCATTAGCATCCTCTTGTCTCCAGCCCGTCATTCTAAAAGGTAACATCAGTCAGCACTTAATTAAAAAGTGATACAATTTCAAACTTGTAAGGCAGTGTTTTGGGTTGGGTGAGATTGCAGGAGGGTACTTTCCAACTAAAGATTACTTCTGCTCAGCAGATTTCTGTCCAGAATATTTTGTCTACTGTACCCTTTCTATGAGAGGCCACTGAACTGAAAACAGCCTTTGGACAAAACAGCAGCAGCTATATATGTGTGAGAGTGGTACCTATAAATGGGTCTGGCATTGTAAGGTGCGATGTGATGAAACCCCGTCAATCTTTTAATGCAGAGCTCATCATCTCAGGCTGCTCAGATCAAACCTCAGTCCCTTAGCACCCGTGGCACTGCCAAGGCTGTTTCATCCACAGCTCCTAGATGAAAAACACTCTTTGAAAGTTAAAGCCTCCCCTTCACTTTGTACTGAAACATATCTACATAGTAGATGAGAAGTTTTATTTGTACTGATGTTTCTACAGAAGGATGGGAATTGACAAGCAATTCTGAGACAGAAGAACAAAGCAACAGGATTAGCTCTGCGTCTTGAAAACTGCAGTTGTCTAGCAGCTGTGGGAAGAAGCTACAAGTCCTGTCAGGGAAAGGGCATGGTATCACAGCAGAGGTCTGTCCACACCAGTGTGCTCTCTCCCAGAGGATTTCATGAGTCAGGGGACACTGCCCTTGGCTCAGTGAATACTCAAGGGAGAACTGAACGTGGAACCGCACGTGTATATGTGTGTACATATACACCCCCCCTTATAGACACGTCCTGTGGAACTGTGCATTTTCCATGATAGCTCAGATACACTCACTGCCTGCAGTCTTTACAATGCCTGTTATGGCTCTTTCACACACCCCTCAACACATGAAGTCCAAATCCAGGGATGGAGCTTTTACTAGCCTGAGGTAGCTGGGCCTTTTTCTAGGAAGGGGTGTATTGAGTAGGAAATCTAGTCCTGCTCCAGCAGCACTGATCTCTCGCTAAGGACCATGTGTGGGTGCTGAGTGTCTGACTTAGAAGATCATCTAGTCCAACCCCCCTGCCAGAGCAGGGGCACCTAGACCAAGTCACCCAGGAACAGATCCAGGCGGGTCTTGAAAATACATTAAAGTCCTAGTTAAAAAAAAAAAAAAAAGTGAGATTCCTCAAAAAACATGGAGCTGGGGTGAGCCCAGTGGTTTGTTCTAACTCATGATCCTAAGTCTGTACAACCACTTATATGGACTCTTCTGAGGTGCTAAAGCTGTTGAGATTCCTTTTCAGCAGCATATGGAATGTAGCTCTGAGTTTTAAAGGAAGGAATTATAATATCAGATGTCTCTGATCAAAGAACGAAAAGAAGTTATTGTGAGGAATCCTACATTTCCTCTGGTCTGCTGCAAGCAAGTTTTAAAGTTACAGGATTTAATCTTTTAATATACTAAGTTTGCAGAGAAATAAAGCTGTAACCATGCTTGTTTTAAGATGTATCAGCTCACGGGAACCCTGTTCTTGAAGAACATTTGTACAGTTGTGGACCAGAGTCCTTTACATCCTCTCAGGCTATAGGACCAGGGTCAGGAGGTAGTGCCTGCTGCTCTTGACACTCAGCTCTTTGCCAAGCCAGCAACAGGGGTGAGTTCAGTGTAACTGAAAAGCACCAGCCCGGCTGTTTGATTTATATGGCTTATGCCAGGTTTTGGACAGCAAAAATCACCCCTCTGTGTGCAACATTAAAGAGTTAAAGAGTGTGAGGATGTATATCTCTCCACAGCTCAAACGTGCCAAACAGTTACTGGTGCTCTTGTGGACACTGATAGTAAACCCAGTTAATTGTAAGGTAATAGTGATGCACTTGGCTTCCTGGTCACATTATGGAATGAGAGGAGCATGTTATTAATTAACTACAATCAATGTATTCATTACACTATGTGGCACCTGGAGGATGCTACTGTTCATTTTATATCAACTACAAAACATGGTTATTGCAGAACTTAGCAAATCAAATGATTTTCTGCCTTAAGTGCTCTTTTGAGACTGTGTTCTTGCAATGCCTGTGTGGACAGTAAACGTGGAATTGCTTACAGAAGGATGTGGATCAAAGACAGGTCTTTAGCACTCTGACAGCTGTCCACCTTAAGTAACCCATGAGCCTCATTATACTGGATAGATTTATAGGGGTGAAGATGCCAAAGTAGCTTGCAGAGTACCTTGCTAATACCGGGCATGACACTGGACAAACGCCTCACGTGGTGCCTGTTCCAGCTTGCAGCAAGGCAGCCCATGGTTTTCCAGGACGAGAATGATGGTGATCAATTAGAGGGTGACCTGAGTTAAAAAAGGTCAAGTCTGCAACTGCATATACCCAGATAACAATCCCAAAGGGTACAAAGGATATAAAGAAAATCAAATTGAGGTAGTGAAATCAATTCTTCCTCATATTAACTATGTCACTTTGAACACAGAGTTGCTGAATATGATTGCTACTCGATATAAAACCACAGTTATTTTGTGTGTTGGTCCAAATTCACTTCCAACACAGGCAGAAGCACTGAAAATAACACCAATGACAACTGAGAAAAAAAAAAACCCAAACAGTTAAAATGACTACATTATGAATATTCTGAATAATGTAAAAGGCATTATAAGTTTATTTATTATAGACTTTTTCATAGCAGAACTCAACATGCCATATAAATCAATAGCTGTACTGAACAGACAAAACAGGTTAAAAAAATGAGGAAGACTATTGTGCTGTCTTTAAGATGGGGCTTGGGACATTCCTCGTTCAAATCCACTGCCTCATTCGGCACAAGGCTTCAAACTGAAGGTCTGACCTCACAAAACAAGCTCCAAGGTGCCCTGGTGTGGGTTAACACACAGTCCCTCCTATTCAGAGGAGCAGGAACCAGTGCCTGGAGTTAGATGTTCAAGGGCTGGAAGATTGTTTTTAATCCCACGGATTAATCATTATTCAAGTTACCTTACAGAAAGCAGGAGGTCCAACGTGAGAGACTGAGAGTGATTGCAGTATTTTTCTGCAGCTCCCTCAAGATTATGTTCCCTCACCTGGTGGCTGGGGCAATGTCCTCATGGGTGGGAGGTGCAGATGCAGATTCCCTTGGGCAGGGGAATCAGTCAAGCCCTAGGAATCCCACATCACAGCCCCAACCTACCTTGCTCATTACAGTGACCACATCCTGGGCTGCAATGCCTGAGCCTAACCTTGCAGAGATCTTTAGCTCCTCAAACAAAGAAGTTCTTTGTGGATGTCAAAGCATCAGCTCTTCCCAAAAGGTTAAATAGGGCCTCGACTCCTTCAATTACTTGGCCTGGAGACAATGAGCTTTAGCAGGCTAAGCAAAGCTCTGCATGTGAAAACAGCTGAACTGACACGTACTTTGTATTGCTGGATTCTCCTCCTAGAAGCTTTGATCAATGTTCAGAGAGCAGGTAAAATGAGCAGTGCATGCCCAGAACTAGGTTGCCGATGGCAGTTCCAACAAGACACCCAGGCAAAAAACCTTCTAATAGGACAAAAAGGGAGGTCTGTGATACAAATAGTGAATACCACACAAATTCTCCCATCTGCTAATCTAAAGAGCTCTGCTGATGGTTCCTCAATGGGTTTTGCAGCCACCATGGGAGTATTTTCTCCATTTTCAATGCCAAGAGATCGAAGCTGAGAGAAATTTGGCAAAAACCACACAGTAAATCTGCCATGCCAGAAAAAAGTTCCAAACTTTCAGCTCCTATTTGTGTTTCAACTCCTTTGGTCTTGCTACCTCTTGGTGCATTGAAAGCAGGCACTCCACTGAAGCTACTTGTGACTGAGGACCACAGTGCTACAGTTCAGCCTGTCTAATCCAGTCCATCTCTTGTGTCCCTTGGAGGACTGGAATGACAGTGCAGTGCAGTATTAAATGACTTGGGTATTACTAAATTAAACTATTAAATCTCCCTGTGTATTAAATGACCACTCTTATTTCAGGTCATGCTTTTGTATTAAAATGCTACCTTTAGGACTTTGAAAATTTGTGATGCAGACACTGGACAAACAGTGAGGCACAGAGGGGACAGTACTAGCAACAAATAAAATGATGAGCTCTGATCCTGAGGTCAGTGGCTCACCAGATCACATCTGCCAAGCTTAGCTTTCTGCAGCATAGTGGTCACATCCAGAAGGCTTAGTGATGCTGAGTCCGAGCTGACCACCAGAGCATGGACTGGACACTAACAGTTGAAGCTGTTTCAGGTCCAAACCATGCTGGGCACAGCAGCAGACAGGCCAACAGGACTCTGCAGACACTGCAGCAGCAAATACCAGTTTTTGGAGATGGTGCCCAGTCCATCAGAGTGCACACACAGGCTGTGAACAGACTTTTAGGGTTATTTCTGCCAAGAAAAGATGATTTCATTGCCAGGGGCACAACAGCCCTTTGTTACTCACAGTGGCCACCCGTGTGATCTGCCAGCAGGAAAGACCCTCTGCAGCAGGACTCCCCAGTATGCTGTTGTCAAAATCAGAGGGATTGTTTTCATATAGTCAGTGCTGACTGTTCAGACCCATGTGGCTGACTGAAGATGATCAGATGTTGCTTGTATGGTCAATCAATTGTATCAGAGCTTTGGAAATGATCAGCTCCAGCAAAGGGAGAGTCACCATCAGCCTGAAGGGCAACCACTTATTCAAAGTGTAGCTGACAGCAAAGGGAGGGTTTGCTTGTGCCCTTACTGCTGTGGCACTGACTGCCACAGTCGATGAGAAGCCCTGGGTGGACTTTTCTGCCCAAAGAGCTGTTGTAACTACAGCACAAGCAACAACAGGAGGATAAAATCCAAATAGCACAGTTACATCCAAAGTCTCACACCACCTTGCTGGGTTAACAGGTTAAGCTCAGTTGTGGCAGTAATTTGTGAAAACAGGATTTGATAGATGTGAACATGAATCACCATCAAACAGAGCACTGGAAAGCTGCTGAAGAACAGCCTGTTTCTGTCGCGACGGATCCGATTCATAGCCAAATTAGCCAGCCAGACAGGGAAGGGCTCCATATCAATTACCCATCCAGCCCAGAAACTATCTTTAGACACAGCAGGAGCTCTGTCCTGTCTTCAGACCATCCCAGAGCTCTGGGAGCGAGTGTGAGGAGGCAAGAACAGGAAGGGGGATATGTACCATGAAAAAAAAAACCAAACAGGACCGTCCCAGCTGGTCTTGTGATCCTTTGCTTTCCCAGTTCAGTCAACACACCAAACCCCTTAGCATGTACAACAATGTTATTTTAAAAGTGTGTCCAGAGGTGTTCGAGCCTGCATGGTGAGGAGAGCTGGAGCAGGGGCTAGGGGCAGGGAACACCACTGGCCTTCCTTTGGCCAGACATTCCCTTCCATTTTCTAGAGTGAGTCTGAACACAACCTCTTGCTAGAGTGACTTGGATTAATTATTTTTCCTTTAGAAATATTTTCACTTGTCCTACAGCAACGGAATAAACCTAGACAAAGACAGTTTGTTGGGTGTAGGGTGTGCTGTGCAATTCATGTTCCCTGCTCCTTCAATAACTTACTCATACACATTTACAATACTGTATGTGCACCATGTGTGACAAGAAACATAAATAACTTCTGCAGCATCAGCAGCAATGTTAGCTTCTGGGAACAAAAATCAAACAGAAGCACACTGTAAATGTTGGTTTAGTAGGGAATGTCCCAAGACAGGAGTCACTGGAATTTGCCAGTGAAGATGTGTTTGCATTCTTCCTACCCATCTTTGCATGCTGTTCTCAGATTTGCTATCACCAAACAGCCTATGCATGCAAGATGCATATTACCAGCTCTTTAATGTAATTTCCTGATCTCTCTGAAACACCTCCTGCCACACAGATGACACAGGACAGAGAGGGAAAATACCAGTGGTGACACTGACCTAGTAAAAGGTTTGCTGCAGCCTGTCTGTTTACAGTGGATTACTACTGTGTGCAGATTAAAGAGATTATCTTCATCTCTTTATAAGAGATTTATCTACTCTGATTGTATGTACGTAAATACCTCTCTGCAAGTAGCTGGAGGAAAAGCTATAGCCAGATAATACCAGATACAAGATGCAAGTATTTGAGATGAGTAACAGAAAGTCTCTTAGAAAGCAAAGAATGTCCAGCCAGATTCCACTAAATCTAAGCTAGGTAATATTTCATCTGACAAAGCCGGTGCCCAATCCCCATCTGGCAAGAACTGGAAGAGCTCCAGTGACCAGCTGAAGAGCTGGCCTACATCCAACAGAAATCCCATCTTTCCCTTCTGCTTCTGAAATAAGTCAGGCAGAAAGTCAGGAAACCTTGCAAAGTGTTAAAAGTGAACTAATGGCTGTTACAGGTTGTGGTAGGTTGCCATAAATCAGCTTTCAGAGTAGTGTTTGAGAAGCTCTCTGGAGCTGTAGTGACATATTTATTATGCAGTGTACACACCATGGTTGCGGTAGGTCAGATCAAATCTGTGATGTTGCAGGCATGAAGCAAGGGGACAATCCAGATCCACATGGATTTTTATATGATTAGCCCGTATATTGTTTCAGTTAATTTAAAAAAACATTGCTTGAAGATTAAAGGTTACACAAAGTGATGTCATGTTCACCTCCAAATAAAAATCACACGAGAACAATTTGCACTGTTGCCAGCCATGAAGTGATGGAAAGGTGATGTGGATGCAGGGACCAGAGCAGAGACTGCAGGAGTGACTGTGTTGCTCTGTGGTGTCCTGATGGAGCTGCTACAGCTTTGAGACACAAGCCCTTGCTGACAATCTTTCCCTGTGAGCAGGGTGCTTCGCCCAGTTGATTGGTACCCTTGGAGTCACCAGGGGATGGAAGTGTTTAAATCGGGGTGTTGCAAAAACTGGGACTTAGAGCAGATCAGCGACAGACGGTTGTTTGTGATCATCTCTTCTGGCATGACAAGGTTGGAAAAAGCCCCTTTTAACTCTGGGCTATGTCAGAGCAGCTCTCACAAACGGTGCTGCCCCGGTGTGGACACACCCTTTGTTTTGCAGCACACCCAGGCAGGAGCTCGGGGCTGCAGCACAGGAGGCAGCCTGTCCAGCACACGGCCAGTCAGAGGCACACTGCTCTGCCTCCATGTCACCTGGGCCAGCATGACAATTCAGGTGGTGGTGATGGGGAGGATAGCACTGCAAAGTGATTCAGTGACAAGATTACTCTGACCAAGTCAAGAGCTATGATGCACAAATTACAGGGTGCACAACACGGTGCTGTTAGAACCCACAGCTCCTGGGAACTCCCTCTCCGGGGGAGCTGCTCACAGCAGACATCACTGACAGCCCAAAAAGCAGCATCCACGTTCATTACAAAAGAGGAGAAGCAGCCAGAGGAAATGCCAGTGATCATCCTCTGTGCATCATGCTTGTTGATTGCCTGGCAACTTGTGTGAACCGGTGCCAAACCTCCAGCTTAGGTGACCTGCACCATGGGGGGAATTAATGCTCACCTTTCCCTCCCCAGATCCTGCCTGCAGCCTGTGCTTTGGTCTTCTGGCTCCCTACAACTGAGCCACACAGTTCAGCCTCTTTCACACTTGTTTACTTCAGAAGAAAGAAGTTATTCTTATCTTCTAGCTCAGCAAGGGCTGTCCAGAAGACTGAATGGTGGCACTTTCTTTTCCTTTTGCTTGCACTGATACAGAACAAATCAACTTCTGCTACCAAACCTTGTGATAAAAGGAGACCCTTACAAAAAGAGCCTCTAATACTGAATGTAGTATTTATTAAACTAAGAAAAAACCAAACTATTAACACTATTTTGCCTCACTCCATGCTCCTGCTGGGGAACGTACCCAAATAACTCCCATCTGCCACCCTGCTGCAAATTTAAAAGCAGCAGTAATCCATAGATTTTTGCAACTATGATTAATTCTATCTGGGAATGAAGAAAATCCCAGAATTCAATGAAGAAGTTACCACATACAAAAGAGACGTTGCCTAATAGTGGCCCGCTTTTATTTTATTAGAACTATAACACTGAAATTAGTTGTTAATGTTTTGAGGTCTGCCTTTGATCTTAATAATATATGTGGCGAGAATTGGACAAATCAGTAATTGTCTCCAGCTGGAGACAAAGAAGTTGGGGAAGAAGCCATTTCAAGATCCTCTGTAGTTGTTCAAGTAAAGCCTGGGATTAGGGACATGCAGATTTTAGTGGGGAAGGGAACGGAGGAGGGGCTTGCAGTGCTGAGCGGGAAAAAGAGAACAAACTAGTTTATGTGGGATAGAAACTACAAATGATTGATTCTAATTCATTTCCAGAAAATTGAAAACTCAGTTTTGCCCTTCTCTGTCTGTAGTGAAAGCCAATGTCTGAGTTCACAGCTGCAGGTGACAAACCTACCCAAAGGGTTTGTCAGAGCTAGCTCAGAGAGGGGGAAGAGACAAAACAGAAGATCAGGTTTGGATGTCTCCTCTCCTAGGTAAGAGCAGACATGGGGACAAGAGGCCTCTCTCAGAGCAGTTTCTGTTAATCCCATACACACTTCTGAGTGGAGTTAGCACAACCTCACCACATGAAATTGTCCTGGGATCTGAAAAACATTTAAATATTAATTTGGGTGCAAATGACTAATGCTTCATATAGGAATATTTTAACCATAGGCTATAGAACACTTGTTTCCTTTTGCAGTCCAAGATAAAATTTTGTGTCAAGCACTTGTCCTGCTTGCTGAGCAAGGGGAGCCCTGCTCCAAAAACACCTTGTTCCTCAGAAGTGTAGATGAAAACTTCTCTAGTCAGCTCGTGTAAGAGACACTGGTTTTCTTGCCTTTTCATAGATTCATAGATATTAGGAGTTGGAAGGGACCTAGAAGATCATCTAGTCCAACCCCCCTGCCCGAGCAGGAT
>JAOEGS010013253.1:0-11780 GCA_025447755.1 Corythornis vintsioides | reverse complement strand
TCCCCCCTCAGTCTCCTCTTCTCCAGGCTAAAGAGCCCCAGCTCTCTCAGCCTCTCCTCAGCAGGGAGATGCTCCACACATTGCTTAAGCTCTAATTGTTTGTGCTATGCTTGCATATAATGGATGCAAATATAACAACAACAGCAACAAAAAACAAATGAAAGAAACACACTCTCTAATCACTTCAAAGGTTGTCAGCAACAGTTAAAAACAAGCTGGAAATATTTTCCTTTGTTGCTTTGTTTTCAAAAACGTTAGGGAAAGACATTGCCCCATAGAAAAAGGAGAGGGCCTGTGGAGGTGGAACACATTCATGGACTGCAGGGAGCTGTGCGCAATTATTGCTTGTAGAACATACCTTAGTGGAACCACACTGAAATGGGTTACGTGTGGTTTAAAGACTGGGTGTTACTCATCTTTTCTATGTGGTGGACACTATGAGGCTGGCTTGGGCAGGAGCCATCAGACACTTCTGGTTGCTCAGCCCCATAATATGCATGATATGGCCATGGAAAGAATCTTCAGGTTTCTTCACAATAGCTAGTCAGAACCTGGAAGCCTTTTCGCCTCTGAGGAGGGATTTCCAGGCTTGGGTATTTTTGGTTAGACACATATCCATTCTCCTGGACTAATTGCCAACAAGCTGGACTGAAAGTTAGAGGTTCAGCTATCATCCTGGCAATACTACTTGTACAGAGGACCTCAAAAGTCAGTCCCTGAAAAAAATGGCTGTAGACACATAGATCTCGAGACATTTTTAAAGAGGACACGAGGGAACATGACTAGTGGGCTGTTTGCTTATACCTTTTCTTGCATGCTGTGATTTTCAAACGCCAGTTCTTGCTGTGTTATTTGAGTCCCTTGGAAAATCAATCTCTGTGACTGCAAGCACTTTTTTTCACATTTTCCCCCCAGCATATTTTGTTAGCTCTTCACGTCTATTGCTGTCCGTTCACAATTTATTTTGCTGGGGGAGTGGGAGCATTGACTCAGTCAATGGCAACTTCCCAATCACATTGCTTGAAGAACACACACACTAAAATTCACGCAGCTGCCCTTCCTACCATGAACATCACCCTACAACTGGCAACAGGGTGCTGCAGCTCAGCTGTCACTCCAGAACCACAGCACACCCAAATGAGAAGCTGGGATCAGCGTGTAGGCATCAGACTGCTCTTCTGTCCTGTAAGCTAATTCCTGGTCTGTCCTTTTCCCATGGAAAGCTCAGGGGCCAGATTTGTTTTGAAACTGCTTCTTAGATACTTCATCTGGATATTCACTTCTGCGGTGATGCTATAATAACAGCTCATACCTACAGGCTCAGTGGCTGCAATTCCTGTCTCTCAGGGCTTGAGGCACCCTTGTTCTGTCACTTGCACTCCTCTGTAGGCAGACTGCCAGTGACAGCAGACTGACGAGGTGTTGGCTCCAGCACCCACAGACCCAGCTTATGGTTTAGAGTCACATCTGGCATGTCTGCTCTGGTGCACTTTGAGGTGTAACATGTTCTCAGCCTCCACAGCGATTGCATAGTGGGAAGATACAAGCTCGCTGCAGGCTCTGCCCTTGTTTTGGTCTGTTTTCCTTTAGTACCACTAGGGCCACTTTCTGCCACATCCCCTGACAGCCCCGAGGTGGGAGATGAAGTACCCTCCTCCCCTCACCATTTCCACAGGGCTGTGGGAAATGGGATCAAAGTGACATGTGGAGGTCCCTCAGTCTGGCTTCCCTTCTGAGGCAAGAAAAGCTCAACATACCCTGCATCAGAAAGATGTTTAGCTAATCTGCTTTTAATCTTCCGTGATGGAAATCTCACAGCCTTCAGCATACTCACAGCAACATGCAAATGTAGGCAGACCAAAGTTACCTGCTCCGTTGCAGAGACATGAGGGAGGGTGTAAGGAACAGGGCAAGTACAGAGTGATCTTCTTCTCAGCATGTGCTTCCAGCTTTAGGCAATCACTGGTTTAAGGATTTCT
Organism: Corythornis vintsioides; assembly: GCA_025447755.1. Classification (NCBI taxonomy): domain Eukaryota; kingdom Metazoa; phylum Chordata; class Aves; order Coraciiformes; family Alcedinidae; genus Corythornis; species Corythornis vintsioides. Next base: position 9,801 of record JAOEGS010013253.1, on the reverse strand, counting down.
GGAGCTGGAAATGGCATCCAGGTTCTCAGGTACAGTAATTCTTAATAGAGTTATCACTTGCAAGCATATCTCATCCCCTCTAGAACTAGTATCTATGTGCCTTCCTTAAAAGCCTAAGGTAACGAGGTTCATAATGTACCTATCCATAATAAGCATAAATACTCCATGTCTTAAACCTGTTGACTGGTAATTTCCTTAGACAGGTTGTTTCGTAACCTTCCTCTACACACCACTCCAACTACCTATCACACGGCAGCTCAGCTGCCTTTGTTTCCAAGCTGAAAAGATCCACACTGTTTAATCCTTATTTGCAAGAAAACCCTTAAAGTCTCTTATAAAATAAAACATTGTTTCTCTGAGCGGATTTATACCACACCCTTCCTTACAGTGAGGTGAGTGGAACTAAAGATCATAGCCAAGGTTCAGGACTTCTAGGGGTTTTCTGTATTGCACAGATATGTAGCATCTTTTTCTTCTCTTCCTCCCCTCTCATTTACAACTGACTGTTACTGAACACAGGATGACTGTTTTTAGAGAGCTATCTCCAGTGATAAGGTCTTTCCTGAAACTGATAATGAGCTGAAATCTCAGAGGTGTATTCCTGCAGGTGACTGGATTCTCCTGCCTGTCTTTGTTACTTTGCACGGCTCACGTGCTGCTGCCATGCTGGATCATGCCAGTGACAGCTGGCACTTTGTTTTCTACCCAAGATTACTGAATTCTTCTACAGCTCTTTTTGCAGCCTTCTTGATCTGTTTTCCTGGGTGATGATTTATCCTTCCATATCACTTGAAGATACATGGAAGAGCACCAGGCTCCACACAGGTCCCTGGGAATCCCCATCACTACCTGTCTTCTGCCAGGGAAACTGCCATTTACTTTCTCTGCTTCACTTTCTATCATAAATAACTCACAGAAGGATCTCTAACTCCATGACAACTGACAGAAACGGAGCCTGGTTTCCAAGTAAAAGGCAACATAAAATACTAATAGCATTTCAGAAAGTGAAGTGCACTGAATTATTTTCCTGTTTATGGGTATCCCAAACATGGGGCAGCTTCTGTATAAGGAGTAAGGATTTTAGTCTGGAAAAGACTTAAAAGTGTAATGAAAAAAGTCTACAACATCAAGACTATTGCCACAAAGAGGATGAGAAGGGAACAGCTGTCTCACTTTTCCTCACAGCCAAGAACTGGAGTGAAGCACTAGAAGAAGTGTCTCACCTGCAGTGGCCATAGATGGTGACTGGGGATTCTAAAAACCACACACTTCACGGGAAGCTGGGGCAGTACTCAAAAGCTGAGCTACCAAGGACCCAGCAACCATATCCAGCTCAGGCTGCCCGAGTTAACTGGTGCTGAGAGCTGGGGGACTACTCGTCAGAGGGCACTGCTGTAGAAACAAGCGTTGCATCCACAACTACGCTCTGCTCGAAGTGCCAAAGAGAAGCACCAACTCGCTTCAGGTTGCAAATGCTTGCAGGGTTTTCTGCCTCCCCCAGCACCCTGACAGTTTGTAATCCTATTGCCCTTGTCTAGTCCCATAACCACGTTAAAAACCTGTGCAGTCACCTACAGATACTGAACCTGTTCTCCAGGGAAAACTTGAAAGCCTTCTACATATAAAACCCAATGCAAAACGGCATTTAAGACCTGAACTGTTCCTGACTGTAGCTGCAGACATCTTTGTGAGCAGGAACTGTAGTTTTAAGGGCACAAACAACACTAGATTCTGATGATCTCCCTTAGCTCAGAATAATAAAAAAATCAGTGAATTGTTTTATTTATAGCTATTTAAAAAAAAAAATACTCTTTTTATGTTTTGTCTCAGGTTGTATTTTCTCAGAGCAAAGGGTGTCTTTGGTTTAAATCCTTAGCAACAGAAGCTGAGGCACAGAGATGTTTTGACCAATACTGTCTCTAATTACATCACCAATTTAATAGCAGGGAATGCACCTTTTTTTTCCCCGGTCTTTTTTTATGAGGCAGAACCCATTTGCATTTAACCATCTTCCTTCCAGGTGTATGATGTGCTGCACTGTCAGGAAATCAAAGATGTTAAAGGTCTTGTCCATGAGTGCAGACCAAAACTTCAGCTCCTCCCCACACTAGTTAAGACTGTGTTCTGACAGAGGACTTAATGCATTCAGAAACTTTCACCTTGCTCTTCTGAGACATGGTCCTCATCTCATCCCTTCTAATACTGTGACCCACCAAGGCACACTCTGGGAATAGGTGTGAAGCAACAGAGCAGCAGAAATCCTAGAGATTCCAGTGTTTTCCTGCATCCTCCTTCCCCTTTGGGAAATTTATTTGGTAAATAGGAGCTGGTCTGTGTAAAGCACACAGCAGATCTGACTCCCCGAGGGGGGCACCCTGTTACACTTGTGCATGGCTCACCTTGGGCCTCTGCTGCAGAGAGGGAGCCACAGGCTCCTCTGTATGGCCATCAGTAGGGGTCAGGGCAGCAGCTGTTAGAGCTAGTGAACTCACTACACCTAAAGAGCTATTTTCCCTTGCCCCAATGCAATATACTTCTTCCTCTGAGCTCTACCTGCCAGAACAACCAAAACCAACAGGCATCCAGTAACGCAGAGAGTACCTTGCAATTGTCACAGCAAACACATGGCCAACAGCATCTCAATATAGGCAAAATTGCTTTGACGCCAGTGAGAGTGTCGCTTGTGTAAAAGCAGCAGGACCAACCCTGTTGTTTTGGAGACTGTGTAGGTGGCAAAAAAAAAAAAAAAAAAAAAAAAAAAAAAAAAAAAAAAAAAAAAAAAGCTGCAGGTGGAATAAAAGCCTGAAGAAAATGAATTGAGAAATTATTCAGTAACAGTTCAAAGCCCTGTGTGCTGAATGAAAGCCAGCTTATGTCTAAAAAAAAATAAAAATAAGAAATGATTTGGTAATAATTCATCCTGTGCAATGTTTCCTGTAACTAATGCAAGCAGCATCCACGAGAGCCAATACAAATAAAGCACTGGTCATTCCAATTACCTCTCTGCGTTTGGACTGCTTTACTTAGGTACCAAAGAAAGAACTTTCAGTTGAGAGAAGAGTGTCTTTCCCATCACTCGGATGCTAGTGAACCCAAGCTACAGATCTGTTGTTGAGGGATTTGGACTGTGGTCACCAGAGTGAGCTCCCATTGTATCGTTGCTTCTCTGGTTAAAACACAGAGATCCCATTGCTGTAACAGTTTCCCTCTCTCAGTGCTTGAAATACACATGCAAGAAATTTTTCAAAGAACTATTTGAGTAGCTTTCAAATTTCTCGCTTTGTTTTGAGGCATTTGCACCAGAAGCTTTGAGAGACCAACACTGAAATGCCTCAGAATCATTGTCCCTTGTTTATTCTGTCTTTCTGCCTTAGGGCTTAGTCCTCCTTTCTCTGAACACAGTGGCCAGCTTTGCTTTACTTTCAGAGACCCCTAACACTTATGGAAGAAAAGAAAAGAAAATATACTAGGAGCAATTCTGGTTGTATTGCTTTTCAGCTTGGTGGTGAACATTGCCTAGGTCCCACAGGCTTACCCTTCTGAAACACCAAAGATTACTCCTAGACTCACTGGCCTCAAAACACACTGAGACACTGAAGGCTTGCAATGAAGAGCCGGGAGATTGCTCAGAGAAGCACGGCCTTGCTAAGCTCGTAGGACAGCCTTGTGATGAAGATTTCTGAGCAGTGATCAAAGCAGGGATAAGCCCATCTTCCTAGATACAAGCACCTTTGAACTCTAAGCAAGCCTGAAAGACAGTCCAAATTCCTGCCTTAGCCAAAGGACAGAGATTTTGCCCTATAGGTATGACAGAATCTAATACAGTAGAAATTTATTTGCCATACAGACACCATTTAAAAGACACTGAAGTGCAAGAAACCAGAGCAGATGAGGACAGTTCCCTTTAGGAGAAAATGGTGGTAAAATTAAAAGCTAGAATGTCTTCACTGAAAACCCCAAACCAGAACAGATTAATTTAAACTCTAGAAAAACTGGCATTTGCATTGATAAGCTATTTTCTCTGTTGGAAGTTGTTTTATGGAAAACATTTGGGCAGATCTCAAATGTTTTTTTCCACTTCTCATTCCCTTCCTTCCCAGCTGCCTCACTACACAGCTGCTCTTTTTCCAAATTACCTCTTTCTATGAGAAATTCCTTTACTCTCACTGTCAGCAGCAGCCTCTTTGAAGGAATGAACTCTGCTTCCCTAGATCTTCAGAGGCGAGGGGAAAAAGAACATCTTCCCTGACACAGAAGGTCAATTCCTTTCCTGTGATTAAGAGGAAGCATGCAAGTATTTCTAGAGACGAAGACAGACATCCACCACTGGGCATTAATGCTCTAGAAATGGCTTCAGTAGACACCATGTACACATCGTATAACAAATGAAAGCAAAGAGATATCCTCTGGAAAAACACTGGAGAGAAGGAGACTCCTGCCTTGACTATTTGGTTTTTTTCATCCTCCAGTACCCTGAGGTGTCAAGTCTCTCTTGCTTTGGTCACAGTAAATATCCTAGCAAGCTTCACTCACATCCATTCAAAATGCCACCACCGAAGTCAGCTTTCATTCCCACCACTCTTAAGATGGTCAAGTATTTCTTCAACATGTGAAATAGCCCCTTGCCTCATCTCTGCTCTGGAGAATTTTCCATCTTCACCTGGTTTTCACTGGAATCTGTCATGGTTTGAAAGACTGATACAGAAATAAAGGTCTTCTTCAAATTCTCCTAACTTACTTTAAACTTATCACTACTTCTAATATCTTCCCTCAACTGACTAAGCTACAGTTAATGTGGTGATGAGTCCACAGGCACAAGCACACGAGGGATATTCCACAGGCTCCTCCTGCCTGTTCTACCCTCATGAAGTAACTGGTGATCATCTGTGTTCTGCTTCTAGTAATACTGAAACTGCAGCCATGGAGTTACCACGGCATTGTGCAAAGGTGTTTTGTTGTAACCTGTCTAAAACATCTCAGATAGAGGATATTTATTTGCTGTGGAGATCTGTTTAAAATATTGCCTCATATTTTCAGTGCAACAGCATCGATGTCCCGTTGGGCAATCTTCGTTTGCATCTGGGAAAAAACACAGTAGCTATGGTGGGAGTGTTGCAAACTGCCCTTTTGAGCCAGCTTACGAGAGTATCAGCAAAACCCCAACAGACGAGATAATGACTTTCCACGACATTCGCATTTGCATAAGGTGATTAATTCCTTACAGTTAAGCATGTGGTCTTTTATGACCCCTACTGTGCACACTCCACTTGTGATACCAAGTTGAAATATTACAAAGGTAAAAATACATAAGCAAATGTATTTACAGAAGAAGTGTTGGTAAATGGAATGAATAGAATAGTCACTACTGAGTATATATACTAACTATATATAATTCCAATGCTTTTCTCTGTTGAACCTTTTGTGCAACTGTACATAATGAACATAACTGGGCATTAATGCAGTGGCCACTGCAATTATAGTAATGCAGGAGAAAAAGTCTTGAAAAAAAATAAAACGCAGTAACTCAGAAAACACTCAGACCCTTACTGAAGTAGAGCTAGCACAGAGGTACAGATGCACAGGGAGCAGCAAGAGTGGAATTTTGAGAGGGTAAAGCAACACTCCCCCCTGCCCATCACCAGCAAAGTGGACAGGAGTGTCTGCCAGATCCCTGAACCCCCCACATCTTGTGCACTATGACTATGATGTCACAGCTCTCCACACATCCAAGTGCACACAAAATCCGTTCTGCTCAAGATATGCCTATACACAGCCCATGTACTGTTACCCTTTTAGTGCTCATTCTCAACTCTGTGCTGTATCTGCACACATTTGTACTACAGATCCTGATATTAATAGAAAATCCAGAGCGTAGAGATAGGCACCCCACAGGAAAGAATCAGATGTCAAGAGATAATAAGTGGGAGAGACAGAGCAGCTTTGGCAGAAACCGCTGTAGGGAAGGGAAGGGTGGTTCCAGGAATTGAGAGTATAAATTCTGATTAGGGCTGGGCTGGTATTTCCCACTTTCAACTGCTTAGTTTTCTCTTTAATGAGGAAATAGGACTTTCACTTTTGCCCCATGCAGTGAACAATGTAACGGGAACAAGAACTTGCCTTCATAGTAAACTGATCCAAATGTCACTTGTAAAGCATGACAACAGTGGGAACAACAGTGTGTTAAACTCACATCTAACCCTGCTGTAAAATTATTGTACTTAAACTCTAAATGAATGTTGCTGTCAGTGTAGCACCTCTACAGTTATTTCTTTAAACAGCAAAACTGCTCTTTCTCAAAATGCTCGAAGTCAACCTTCATTTGTTACACATGCACCAGTCCAAAATAGTAAGCAAATAAGAAGAGGAGACCCTGAAAACCACGTCAGGCAGTAGACCCATTTCTGAATTTACACTGGCATGGATGATTTACAGCCAGTGCAGTTCTCACACAGAAACCAGCTTACTTTACCTGTGCTGAGTGTGCAAACTAGTCTACCACAGGATGCTCACAAGTGTTTTGTACAGAAATGTCACTTCCAGTGCAAATACAGGATAGTGTGCATCTGTTGTCAATAGAAATTGGCCACCAGGCCCCATGTGGATCGAGGATCTGGGCCAAACCAAGAAGCAAAGGAGGAAGGAAGTGATGCTGAGCTGCTGTTAACACAAGCAGTCATCAGAGGGAGCAGGGCAGAGAAAAAATGCTTAAATTATAGGTGTAGGACTAGGTATGGAAATTACCAATAATGTTTTATAGACAGAATGACATACAAACTGCAGCACAAGGTTTAGTTTTCCATCTACAGAATCTTTATATTGATGGAATTCTTTTTCCTCTGGTTGCGTAAACTGTAAGTTCTTCTACATCTGATTATTTTCTGCAGGCTGTGCTAGAAACTGTTCCATTTGTTGATGGGGCTGTGTCTGCATGTTATCCCAATCAGACACATGTAGGGTAAAATGGGCTATGAAACAGACAGAACTCAAGAGCTGGATTTTATTAATAGATGTGCTTTCATTCAGCTTTAAAACTCCATGCTTCCCAAGATCAGACAAAATATATTAGCTATGGAAACAAGCAAAAAAAAAAAAGTATTTATAAGAGAGATAAAAAGATAAAACTAATGAGTTATTCAGTTAAGGGTGGGAAAAAGACTCCAGTCAGTTAATGCTGCATGCTCTTCCTTATTCCCTATAATCAGCTGTAGGTCCTCTAAAAGTTGCACCATCCATCCCCCCCCTGCTCAAGGCAGGTTGCACTCTACCTCTCAGCTTCCTGCAAATCTGTAATCCAACACCACATGCCTTCGGGTGGACACTGCACGGTCTCCCCAGGTAACCTATTGTACCACTTCAGTGTCCACCTGCACCTGAGAGCTGGTCCTTTCTCCCTGGAATTCAATTCACTTTCCACATCTGAAAACACGGAGCAGAAAAATACAAAAGGCTGCAAAGCAAGATGGAGTAATTTGAAAACTGTTACATCCTCCCTCACAACTCTGCCTGAAGTTGGTAATCTCAAGCCACATCTCCTTTAAACTCCACACATAAATAAACTCCATGAGTATAAAAATGTGCATATATATTTTACACACACTTGCTATTTATGCAGGGAAATACTTTAAATCCTGCTCCATTATTTTGTTCAGATATTAAAAACCAGCAGTGTGGTACAGTAAATTCTTTGTTTTGTATAAACTAATGAATGCTCTGCATTTCAGACAATTATATCAGCCACAGGAACACAGCACACTTCTTGGCCTGCTAATTGCATTTCAGAAAGAAAATTACACAAATAGTTTTGGCTTGGTGTTTGTTAAATGACTAATAGCCCATCTGAAGTAAACTATGTTATTTGTGGAGTAAGTATTGAAGTGTAGGTGATGCTTCAGATCCAGGTCTTTATCTCCCTCACTCCTATTTCACTCACATCTAACTAAATCTATCAATTCATTTATAAGGAGTTTGATCCTCACCCCTAAATTCTCATACATATGAAACAATCAGGGTTTCCATGAGGCTACAGCATCTGATCCCTCTAAGAACTTACAGTATCAAAAATTATTCCAGCAGCTGTTCAGCCTCTAGGAATGGCAGCACTGGATCAATACAAATTACTGCAGTATGGAAAATTAAGTATTTTTGACTGAAAAAAGGTTGATGTAATCAGGAAGATACCTAAGAAATGCCTGCTTCAGTTGCATTATGAGGCTAATTGGTTGCTATGTTGTTGCATTAGTATGTCAGCTACTGTTGAAACTCTCTAATCTCTGCCAAATAGCTGTTCAAGAACATTAGCCTGTTTTATCCATCTCCAGAATCTAAATCCGTGCCAGGTCCCTACAGAGGGCTCTGCTACCCCCCCCACACCTTGCCAAGGGTTTAGCTGTGCTGACTCAGCTCTGGAGTGGCCAAAAACCTGTTGACCAGACTGCTGTGAGAAGAGCTGTGTGAGAAAGGGCTGTGAGCAGCCTTGCCAGAGGGCTGCCCCTGCTTTGCTTGGGCACCGCATCACCCTCAGTCCTCAATCAGAACTACGTTGCAGGTGTACCCATGTCTGCCCAAGCACATCATGGATCCTGACCTGCTCACCTAACCTTGGACCTGCCCCATTACAGAAGGTCTGTCTGGTCTGTTGGTTGCACCTCACTGCTGTCACACTCCTTGTTTGGTAACTGCAAGACTGTACCTCAAACATAAGGAGAAACAAAGAAAGAAACAAAGTCCTCTGAATTCCTCTGCTTACAGTGGCAGTACTATTCAGCTAATTCCCAATTCTCCCTCTATCAATCAGAATGATGGCAAGCTTCCACTACTCTTTACATGCTCAGTATAGCCATGTAGATGAAACAAATACACCTAAATTGCATGGAGATAATTTCTATGAGGTAACACAATGTTCCAGGGGAAAGATGTTGCACTAGTACAAATTTCAACTTGTTGTTGCACTTGGATTTCAAAGGCTTGAAATGTTATTAAAAGACAAGACTCCCAAGACAGGGACATACCTTGAGGCAACCACAACTGCACTACAGTGGCTAAAAAGAAGTTAATAGTGGTACTTCTTGATATACAGCATGGGTGAGAATGACATGGGAATACTGCAGTTTTGTGTTAAACCAAAAGCATGAGGATGCTATGGACAATGCAAAATTTTGGCAGCTAGAGGTAAAAAACAGGTATGAAGAGATTTATCCTTTAGTTGAATGCAAGGGCAGAGATGAGGATTACAATGTATGTTTTAAAGCTGAAAATATCAGATGTAAAGGCATTTTTAAATTAAATAACCAAAAAGAGACTGAATTAGAGCAGGTAAAATTAAATCAGGGAGAAGGGAACTTATTTAATCAGATGACTCATTATTCTACCATCTCTATTAAAAAAATAACAACAAAACAAACAAACAAACAAAGCATCAGGCTATGAGAAATCCAGGTTTTTACTGAAAATTCTATAGTAAATATTGTCTAGGAGACCTGATCAGATTAATAACATCTCTGGTTTATAAGGCAAAATACTTAAGAACCCCCAAGTCTCTTACAGTGATGGGGAGATTCACTGATTCTTGCTGTATCCAACATTCACGGTTCCCTGGATTTCATAAAAATACAGTAATAGAATCATTCAAGTTGGATAAGACCCTTGGGATCATCAAATCCAACTATTAACCCTAGCCTACAAAGTTCACCCCTAAACCATGTCCTTCAAAACAACATCCAAACACCCCTTAAACACTCCCAGGGATGGCGACTCGAGCACCTCCCTGGGCAGCCTGTGCCAGTGTCTGACCACTCTTCCAGT
>JAOEGS010013252.1:71314-90527 GCA_025447755.1 Corythornis vintsioides | reverse complement strand
GTCCCTTAGGCCGCCCCACGGCCGCCCCGGCGGCCGGGCGGGGCGGGGCGGGGCCGCACCGCCCGCGCGCCTTAAAGGAGCCGCGCCCGCACGCCGCATGCAGAGCTGAGCACCCGAAGGGGCGGACCGACCTCCCGACAGACCGACAGACACACACAGACACACACAGACAGTGGAAGGTTCCCCCCTGTCCCCCACAGAAGTGACAGGCATCGGGCCACCAGCTGCACCAGTTTAACCGGTGCCATCGGTGCCACTGACTGTACGGGTGCCACCAGTTGTATCAGTGCCACTGGCTACACTGGTGCCACCAGCTTTGTCAGCGTTCCCAGCTTTACTGGTGCCACCAGCTTTGTCAGTGTTCCCAGCTTTACTGGAGCCACAGGCCACATCAATGCCAAAGGGTGTCACTGATAAGTTTTTTTGGTGAAAACCATGGATTCTTGGCCATGCCACGAGCTGACCCAGCACAAATTCCCTGTCCCCCAGTACCTTTTCAGACACTAGTGCATTGGAGGGGGTTTGTCACCTCTTGGTTCCTTGACGGCTACCCCAAGGCAAAGTTTCAGCCCCGGGAAGTTAGTGTCTGTCCCACAGCACCAGGGTGAGGACACCACAGCTTTCCCTGAAGGAAGGTGGGGGTCTCCAGGAGAAGACTCCACAGCGCGTGTTCCCAGCCCCTGCTCAGGATCTGCGCTGCAATCCCAGACACATCAAAAACTTTCCCTGGTGGATGATTTTTGCAGGGAAATCTGAACAGTTTAACAAGCAGGGGCTCAAAGAACGAGGCACTGCACCAGCCCAAGTCAATCCCTCACCATTCCCATCTTCCAGTTCAACACCCCAGCTACTGATTTGCTCTAATATTCCACTTTTTTATACTTTTTCCTGCCCCTCATCTTCCCAGAAGGGATTAAAAAGGCCATGGCCCCTCAGCCACCACCATTCCTGCTCCTCTGCTGGGTGCCCCTACCTCGGGCAAACCTGCCTGCAGTCCCTGCTTTGGGTGACACCTCACTTCAAAATCTGGACAGTACCTTGCAAACCTCCACTTTCCCCTCCCTGTTCCAGCAGCCAACACAGGCAGAGGAAGCCACACAGGGGGTCCCTGCCACTCTAACTCCTCACAGCAAACACGAGCAGAAGCAGGAGGAGAACAGGTTAAATCACCCTGAAGGAGCCCAACAGGCCAGGAAAATCAGGAAAAGTTTGTATGCCATGTCTGGCAGCTTCAGGTGGCACCTCCCTTGAGGCTGAAGCCCCTCTCTGTAGGAGTTCATCTCGCAGGCTGAGCACATCGTGAGACAAAGAGGCAGATTAAATCTTCCTCTCGAAGACACGATTACCTGGAAGCTAAAGGACTGAATTTATCTGTGTTGTGTAGCAGGGTGTTTCTGCTCCAGCCCTTTAGTATTTCTGGAGCTTTGGGTTGTTTTTGTTTTTATAGCTGTGACGTTTCACTTAATGAATGGAAGGCAAGTCCCATACCCCGGCAAAAGGACTCAGGACATTAATTTTACAGGAGCCAGGCTTTTAGATTCCACTGACCTTAGAACAACATTAGAATCAAATGTATTTAAAAATACCCTTTAGGTTTGAACACACTTTCCAGCAACTCTGACTATCCTGCCAGAGCATGGATGGATGTTTTGCCAGGGTTCCTACGGGCTGGAAGGCCACAGTCCCAAAGGGAATTGCTGGGCTGGTATTGCAGGGTGATTATGGGCTTTGCACCAGCGTTGCTCTTACAAGAGTGGGGATCATTTCCTTTTGCATTTCTACATCTTCTGGCACTTGGAACTAGCAGCAGCCAGATCCCAGAGGTGTTTATGAAACCATTACACAAAACCACTGCACCCAGTAAACCCAAAATACACAAAATAATACCCTAATTACCCAATAGTAGCCCAAAATAATGATTGCCTCAATGTTGTGGGCTAAGTGACTTTAAGTGCAAGTCAAGACCACTCGGTGAACCCCTCAAGCCTAAGTCCTGTCTTCATCATCCTCATTTTAACCCCCTAATGAGGAGCATGTGACTCTCCTTAACACAAGAGGCTGGACACTTTTATACAGTGATCCAGGGAAAGCAAACCCCTTCCCTGACATCAGGAATGACGAGCTTGGCTTTAATAATGGCCTTGCAAACACCAGACAGCAACGGTGTGCTCTTGGCAACAGGGTCCTGGCTTTTGAAGCTTTGAGGCTTTGTGGTTTTAAGCTTTTTCCCTGCAATCATGGGAGCTGGATGCTTCTTGTTCTGGTTAAATCCCAGATGAGGCTGTGGCAACACCCCAAGACTCCGGGAGCCGTGTTCACAAAAGCAAAGTCTATGATGAGCTTTCCCTGAGCGTTCTGGAGCAGAGGGAGAGCTGGGGCGGGTCTGTGCACTGCAGCCGGACACGTAAACACGCATTAAACAGGGGAGACAGAGCCAGGCTGTGGCTGTAATCAAAGTCTATCTGCACTGCGAGGCTGCAGATAGCTTACACAGATTTTCCATAGCATTTCGCTTCGAAGTTTCCCTTCGTTGATAGCTATTCCATCAGATAAAATGGTAATGCAGAGAGCCTCTGAGACGTGGCAGCATCAAAGACGGGGATTTCAGATCTCAGTGGAAAGCTGGAGTCCTGCCTCCAGCTCTCATCTTGAGATGGTTTACATGAAACTTGCCCCGTGCCCAACACCAGTGCAAGAAACTGGGGTATTTTCTCACTTGGGTTCACCTAAACTCCTCCAGGAAAGGAAGGGAGATGCAAAACGGGAGCCACCCTCACTTTGAAACCACCCTGCTATGGAAAGCTTCAGGGGAAAGTAATTACATTTAAAATGAGCTGCAGCCTTTAAACTAAGTCATCCTGTAATTGACTTTATCAGAGCATCAACCCACTAGGACTAAATATGCATGAAAACCACAGCAGAGATTTTAATGTCCATGACCACACATGACCAGTACAAGGACAAGAGGGCTTGAACCCTCTGGCACCACAGAGGGATGGAGGGGGATGTTTGGCAAGGGCTGGGGGCAGGAGGAGGTTTGCACCCCGGCCCTGCATGATGCAATGTGGCTCCCTTCAAAGCACCTTCCCACCCCCTGGTGATCTGCCTTTACTTGCTCCAGGCATGAGAGGAATTTGGTGGGACTTAGGCAGTATGAAGGGCTGGAGTTCACCTTAGGGACATGGATCCATTTGGGAAAAAAAAGCCCTAAAATAAAGATCTCTGCCTGCCACCCTGGAGGAGGAGGAGAGGAAAAGCCTGGGGAGCTGGCTGGCAGTGCAGGGGGCTTGCACCCACTCTTCACAACCACGCTCCATCTGCAGGAGACTGCTCCTGCCTTTTTCCATGCTTGCCTTTAAGCTGGCAATGGATTATGGAAACAAATGATGCAATGTGAATATCCTGAAGTAGGTGGCACTCAGCTATGTGCCGAGAGGGGAAAAAATGAAGTGATCCTGGATGGTGGCTATAAACTGGGAGGTGATCTGAACAGCACCAGGGCTGCCTTCATCCCTGATGTGTGACAGTGATCCCACTGCTGTGCATCAGCCCCACCATGGAGCTAGGACCCCCATTAGCATCCCATCATAGAATCATTGAGTGGTTTGGGTTGGAAAGGACCAACCCCTCTGCCATGGGCAGGGACACCTTCTAGACCAGGTTGCTCAACACCCCATTCAACCCATCCTTGGCCAGTTGTAAAGAGGTTGTTCTTTCCTGGTCAGACCAGACTGTGGCTACAAGTTTTGGCCTCTCTTTTTTCTCCGGCTGTTTCCTTGGCTCCCTTTCCCAAATGGCTAGGCCAAGTGGTCCTGAGCAGCTGCCCCATTCATCACCCCCGTGGTGGATTTGGGTTTGCAAGTCCCATGCCAGGACCTGGCACTGGTTAATACCCCATCTGTCCACTCCAAATCACCCATCACCAGTAGAGCTACACACTCGCATCGACTCCTTGCAAGTTCCTGCAGGTTTTAACACACTGGGGGCAGACAGGACCCCAAAAGTATCACGTCTCTCCTGCAGGGACTGGCTTTTAAATTCAGATAAATACAGATTGCTACTGAGTTCAGCTAAAAGTTGCAAATCCATTCATGGTGCAAATGCAAACATTATTTATTGCCCCACAATGAGGGCTTGCAAAGCGACGGGGCCGGACAGACAGACGCTGCCCCCCTTGTGCCCACTGACCCAGCAGGCAGAGCGGGCAGGGGCGAGCAGCTGCCTCCTGCCCATGGCACACGTATCCCGGGCAGTGCTGCCTCTTCCCGATGGACCTGTGGCTCCTTGGCACTGCTGCAAATACCAGAGGCAGTGGCAGCCTCATGGGGACACCTACCATGGCATTTCATTAAATGGCATAGAAGTAATAATTGAGCAGGTGCTGTGCACGCATTCAGCAAGAGTCAGTGGGAAGAAGTAAATCAATTCTAAAAAAATAAAAATACTCAAAGCTACCAAATGACTCTTGCTGGGGAGGAGCCTGGATGCAGAAACACTCATGCAGCGTGGTGGCAATGAGGGCATGGGGCACAAGAGCATGTCCCTCACCATGCAGTGGGCAGCTTGACCAACTCCAGTACCCTCATCCAGCACAGCATCCTACGGCGGGCACGAGGTTGGTGGTGTTGGCAGTGAAGTTTCTCCTCAGACAAGGCACGAAAAGCGCACATCCCTGGCCAGGCAGTGCTTTGTTGTCCTTCAGTGCCAGATAAAGCCGCCTTTTTACGCCTTTGCCGACAGAGAAATGGTTAAAATGAGTGGAAGATCAGAGCGGCGATTAACGCCTCTGGTAGAAGAACCGGTGCTCTCGCTGCTTCCTACCCACAACAGAAGCTCTGCGGCCCCACGGCTTTACCCAGCTCACCCCCTCCGATGCCAGCCTCAGCTGCACACCTCCAGCAGATGGGTTGCTGCCTCCCGTGGTGCTGGGGCAGCTCACAGAAGAACTAACTAGTCTTTACTGCAGAAATAAATGGCCACAGCTTTGTTAAATCAATATTAATTCATAATCTTTAACAGACAATTATAGTTATCTCACACAAAATACTACCCACCTCTTCAAATCTCTGATCTGACAGGGTTATAATTAGCTTATTACTGGCCATACATCTGCTAATAACTTTTCCCTCAGCCCTGTGAAGTGAATTAAGGAACACTAATAAACCATGGCTGTTAATCCATTTATATGTCTTACGCTTTTGTCTAGGCACCAAATTTAAAGATACATAAAAAGGACTTTCTTCCAAAGTCTTGCTACCCAGCAACCTCTGTCTGCTTGGTGTGGACAAGGGTGATCTCTCAATATCCCAACAGACACCATCCTTACTGGGAGGAGGACGGGAAACCCAGGAAAGCATCTTACAAGCTGAAAAAAAACTCAGAATATTTGAGAGCAGCTGTATTTCCCCATTGCTTTCTTACTCTCAGCCCCAGTGCCTGGCTTGAGGCAGAGGGTATTTCGAGAAGGTCCACTCGCAAGGCTGTGAACCCCCAAAATACCACAAGGGAAGGAACCACGGGCAGCACACGCAGGCTCCCTGTCTGCAGTGCTCCCCACGCTGAGCGTTGCCAGCACCGGTCGTTAGCAATAATGAAAGTGAGATAAGACTCGGCTGGGGGTGGAGGGACTCGTTGGTCTAAACGATGGACAGTAATAAAGGAGAGCGGAGAGGCACCGCGTGATGTGATGAGATAAAAGCAGATGGCTGGCTGCTGCTTCTAATTATAGGTCCCCGCTAATGAAGAGGGCACTGATTAGATTGACATTGTCCTAGGACAAGCATTTCTAGAAAGCTCTGGCACTAGGGTTTGGGGTGCACGGGGGCTGTGAACTGCCCCAAAACACACTTCTGCCCCATCTCTGTCCCTGCACCCACAGCACTTTGTGAGGTTTGCTCCCACCGTGGGGACAGCTGGGTCCAGACACCGTGGGGACACGGGGTGAAAGCTAGTGGTGACATCCACCTGTGTTCAGGCTGTGGTGGGTGGGAAAGTCCCAGAGTTCCTGCAGAGGGGACCTTGGGCAGCTGGACACACTGGTCCCCTCTGGGCCACTGCTGCCAGCCCCAGAAGGCTCTGAGATCTGAGCCCTTGAAGACAAGAAAAAAAAAAAAAGAAGCTCCTTTTGAGTAAGAAATGTGGTTGAGCCTCACGGGTGAATAATTTATGATGCTTACTGTAATAAGACAGAAAAAAGACATTCAGTTCTGGTTTCATCATATTTTTGGCTATGAGTAAAACAGGAGAAAATGATGAGGGCTTCCCACAGCAAAGCCAAGTGCCTGAGACTGAAACTGGTAGCCAGGCCACTTCTAACCAGAGGTCGATCTTTTGCATATTTTTGGTCACATTGGCACTTTTCCCCCTCCATGGAAGAGATCTGAAGCGTGTTTGTAACGACGGCTCCCTCTGTGTTCACAACGTGCTCAGCCAGCAGCGGGGGAGCCTTTCCTGACGGCAGCAAGGAGGGGACCCAGCCTCAGCCAGCCTGACACAGTCTGCTGGCAATGCCCCAGCAGACTGGTTGGGGCAATTCCTGGGGGGCTGAGGCACCCCTTCACCAGCCCATGGCATCGCTCTGCGCCTTACCTGACACAGCCCTGAAGCAGCAACTCAGAAGGGGATTGCTCACTGGCACATGATCCTGATGCCTCTCTGAGCTTCCAGCCTCTAGCCCTGCAGAAATAGAAAGGTTTGGTTTTCTTCCTCAAAAAGCTGAGCTGAGGTCAGAGAGGATGTGGAACCCCTTATCATCCTTCCAATGCCTTCCTTGCAAAACAGTTTGGAGGTGCCACTCTCTGTGAATTGGGAAATCTGCAGAAGTTTTTCATTTTAAGACATTTGGCAGCTTTTGAGGCTGGGAAAATCGTATTTCCCTCTCCTGCACCCACTTAAACTCCAGAGGGAGCCCTGCTTTGGGGTAGAGAATCATCTTTGAACAAAAGCCAGAAGATGTGCATTCCAAGGAGGACCCAGAAGAAGTGGGGCAGAAATTTTGCAATCTCTGCAGATGGGAGATGGACAGAGTGGCTGGCAAGCAACTGGCTGCAACTGGCCAAAATCTTGAGCAAACCTCTTAACTCTGCAAAACTAAACCCATCTTTGGGAGTCAGTCTCTGCAAAAAAATCCAGAGATCTTCCAGGTGATTACTTTTTCTGGGAGAAGTCCACAGGAATGACCCGCATGACCCTGAAGGGATATTTTCAGTGTGGGTGGAAAGGCGCAGGAGAGGCACACGGAGCAAAGTGTCACAGGATGGAGACCTGGCACCCAGGTCCCCCAGGGGTGGCTGCTCCCAGCTCGGAGAGCTGTACTGGTTTAAATTAGGGAAGTTTTTCAGGAGGGCTCCTGGAGCTGTCAGGCACCCGGCTCCAGGCATCTTCCCATGGACACGGCGCTGGGCAAGCACCTCTGAGCTCCCTGCCCGGCGACTGCAGCAATTTCCAGCCCTGCTTACAGAGAAGAACAGTTGCCAGGGCACCCAACCTTTTGACATCTTAATGAGCAAAGAGTTCAAAAGGATCTCATGAGGAATTTTTTTTTTTTTTTTTTTTTTCCTTCTCCCTTCTCAGAGACTTCAACTTTTCATCTCCCTCCTCCCGGGATGAGACAGCCAAACAGGGGGATAACAAATGAGCTTCTCCTCCACCTGAGGAGTTCAAGCTGCAATCACCCAGCTCCTCATAGCTCCAGAGAGCCGGGAAGCGCCGGTGCTCTGGAGAGGAGACGTAATTAGGTGCAATTCAGAAACAGCTCATCAGCTATATTTAACAGGCCGATTCCTCAGCAAGCAGTACCCCGCAGAGGAGCCGTGCTGCATCAGGGCTGCACTCCCCCAGCTCCACCTCTCTGGACCAGGCAAGAGCCGGTTGTGTTCCTGCCTGAAGCACTCTTTAATTTGCCTTTTATTTTTTCACTTTGCAACTTAATTTTGTAATGATTGTTTAGCCTGTAAACATCTCCTCTGAGCAGGGCCCTCTCATCCAGGTTCTTTTAGCATTTAGAGTTTTCCCTTTACTGGGATTAAAGTTAGTCAGAGGGAAAAGAGCACAATAGCCCCTTTTATCCTAATCTTTCCGCCTGGAACAGATGGGAGAGTCCTGCCTGAGCCCCCGATGACACGGAGGATGGTAACAGAGGAGACACTGTGCCTTCTGCTGAGAGAGGGGAAAGGAGCGTGTGTGTGCACCAGCAAGTGGGGTGGGAGATCCAGCACCTTTCTCCCACAAATTCCGTTCCCTCAGCCCACAGGCCGGGGTTAAGAGGAGGCACCCGGAGGTCTGGGAAGCAGCCAGGAGAGCTGCACGCCAAGGCTGCTGTGGGTTATGGTGACTCTGACTTGTTCTCAACCAACCACCTCTGCTTTCCCTCTCAGCCACTGCCACGGCTGCAGGGAGGGAGCCCCACCTCGGTATCTCTGCAGACCCTGTCCTGGGTCCTCCTCTCAAATAACATCTGCAGATGGGAACAGAGAAGTTCAGGAACCAGCCATGGCTTGTAGAGGAGGCACGAGCAATGCTGTACCCAGGCTTGCCTTGGCTGTGAAGACCTCTTAAACACACAAACTCCTTTGAAGTACCAACTTAACTACCAAAATCACCAAAGCAGCCACTGACGCTCCCTGGACCAATGCTCGTATTCTTCTTAGTAATGAAAGTCATCATGTGGATGGCAAATTCAAGCGTCAAACTTTGGCAAGGCCTTCCCAGTCATCACACACCATGGGACCAATGATAACCAGCAAGCTGCCCAGCAGCCACAAGCAGCAAACCATGCTGGTGCCCAGCAAAACCTCCCCATTTCCTACTGCAACACCCCACCCCCCAAGTTCAAAGACATGGTGACCCAAAGAGATGCACAAAGGGCAGAGTCCTCTGGCCCACGGCGAGGGGTGTTTGCCTCCAGCAAGGCTGGAGCCAAAGGGGAGCTGGTGGAAGGCAGGGAGTGTTTCCCCCGCAGGGAAGGATAAAAGAGCCATTATGGAGGTGTGGGCTCTGCTCAGGCTCACGCGAGGCTCCTTGTGAGCAGAGGGTAAAGAGCTACTTATGCTGGAACATAAAAGCCAGGAGACAGCAGAGCGCTATAAATAGGGCATATAAACTTTCAACTGACAAGGCTCTGATTTTGTTATTGTGAAAAAAAAGAGAGGGAGAGAGAGGGAGAAAAAGTGCCTAGATGGGGCTGACAAAGAGGGAAATACATACAGAATACAGGTTTGTTCCCAGTAACGCGCTTATTATAAGTCAGATGTAGTTAGAGCTATTACTTTAGCTTCAAATGAATGGAAGGAGAATAAATCTGCCTTTGTGCAAGGCTGCCTGCAAATAGCATCTCCTTCTAGCAAACCTGCAATTGTGTTTGCATGAGACATTTGTTAGAATAAATGCAATTTAAAAAGAAAAACAGTTCACACCTACAGCAAGGGAAGGCTGGTGGTATGAATGGCAACTGGTGGAGGAGGGCAGCGAAACAAAACAGGCTCCATCAGCAGGAGGGCAAAGCCTGCTGGAAGGGGCTCTTCTGGGGTGGCTGGGAGGATGGTGATCCTGTGAGCAGCTCATCCCCAGCCCCCGTGCCCACACGTTACATCTTTACACCAATCACCCCGAACTGCTGAGCCTGCTTCAACCATTTTCCCCCACTCTGGCCCAAAGGCCGGTGCGATTAAACACAGGTTTTCCAGGGAAAGGCACCCTGGGGGTGGGGAGGAAGCATCTTCCCCCTGCAGTCACATCCTGACAGCTTTTGGGACCAAACCCTGGGGTTTGTCCTGTGTCTGTGGAGCTGGGACACTGTGGGGATGGGCATCCCAGAAGGTCTCAGCATGCTGCAGCTGCACAGGTACCATCTCTTTATCAGCAAGAACCACGTCCTTATACTTTTATCTGTGAGCCAACCCAAAAAGAAAAGCACTTTCTTAAAAGTTTTTGATTTTCCATCTTCTATTCCTAAATAACTTCCCCAAAGTTGAAATGTTTGTGGGTTATTTTTTTTCCTAAACAAATGACGTTTTTTCCTCCTAGAGCACATCACCATCCTGTTCTGACCTCCACCCCGTGCAGCTGCAGTGGCTTCAGGGAGGAGACCTGCAGGGGTGGCACCTCTGGGGCTGCTCAGCACCTCAGGATACCCACGTCCACGGGCAGGTTCCCCTTGAGCTGCCACAATAATGGGTGGACTGTGGCTTTCAACTGGCAAATGCAGCATCTTACTTGGGTGACGGCCTAAAGAAGAGGGGAGAAAACCCTCTGCAAAGTCCCCTCCTGCCTTCTTCTGTTATTATTTTTAATATTACTCCTGTTGAATTTATAGGACCAGCTGTCTGGGAAAATGACTTTACCTCTAGTTCCTTCGTAAATTGTTAATAAGGCAGAAATAGAACCAAAAGGGATTAAAAAAAAATTAAAAAAAAAATAAAAATATGCGTTAGCGTCAAACTCTGGCTCTATTCATAATTAATTATACTTTCAGGGGGAGGGGAAAAAAAGAGGAAACATAATTACAAGCTTCTAGTGAGAACATTCATTATCATGCTAATGCAGAAATCAGTACTGCTGTGCCTCAGTGTGTGTGTGTGTGTGTGTGTGTGTGTGTTCAGTCTAATTACTCTGCAGCGATGTGTGTCATTCGTGCATTCACCTCCGTGCTGCATGGGATTTGAAAGTCAAAGTTAAAAATGAGAAGGTTAATCGCAGCCTGGATCGATGGGGATTGGGGCTGCCCGGTGCCAGGGGGATGCTGCACCCCTGGCAAGGCGAGGGCTGAGGTTTGCCTGCTGGTTCTCAGTGCTGACTCCTTGGCCAGCCTGGCCAAGGTGCCCGTCAGCGAGCAACACCCCGGCTTTGATCGTTTGGGCTGACAAACCATTACCGCGGTGTTAGGAGGCGTTTCAAGGTGTGAAAAGCAGCGCACGCCAGGGGAGGGAGGAACAAGCCAGGCTTGGGGAGCAAAGAGCCCAGAGGGAGGTGGAAGTGAAGAAAAACAAGGCAATTGTTCAACTATTTAGTGCCTAACAAGTTCCTGAATTTGCCATGCCAAGGAGATTCTCACCTTGCAAAGCAGATCCTGAGCATCCACTCCAGGAGAAGCATCAGGCTGCAGACCTACCCCAGGCAGGGAGCCTGGCTGGTCCCAAATGCCAGGAGGAGCTCAATTTAACCTTAGGGCACTGATATTGCCAGAAATAGGGTTGTTTTCTCTTTCCCTCCTGTTCCATTAAGCACAGCTGATGCCAGCACTGTGGTTGGAAGCGTGCCCCAGAGTGGGACCCGACTGCCCCTCAGCATCTGTGTGAAAAAGCATCTGGGAACCAGGGAAAAACATCTTCCTCATCATCACAGACCCTAACTGAAGGTCCTGCAAGTGCCCAGTGGGGTCAGGCAAGGGGTTGAGCCCGAGCACATCCCGCTCTCCTTGGACACTTGGAACTCCAGTTGAAATCAGGGATGAAACTGCAGACTTGGATCCATGGTTTGAACACTGAGTTCAGTCCCAGACATGTTTATAGACATGAGTTAATTATATTAAACCTAAGTTAGGCATCTGCACAATCTGAGCGTTTCTGTGGCATAATTAAACTGCTCTCCCGTTATTTCTCGAGCTGCCAAGCGAATGTCCTACTTTTATAAGTCAGAGCCCTGCATTTCCCCGGTGATAAATCCTCCCACAGACTGCAGGAGCCACAGCCTGACAGGCAGAGCAGAGCCAAGGAGGGACGGGGTGGTGGCAGGACACCCAGCCCTCCAGGATGTCTTAAAAGCTTTAGAGCAAAAGAGCTCTAAGGGCTGTGCCATGATTCTGCTGCAGCTGCCTGCCTGCAACAGAGAGGGCGATGAGGGGCAGCTGGAGAAACCTGGAGCCGGGAGCAGCCAAGGCTGCAAAAATCAGAGAACCATGGAATCATTTTGGTTGGAAAAGACCATCAAGTCCAACCATTAACCCAACACTGCCAAATCCACCAAAAAACCCACGTTCCTTATCATCACATCTACACATCTTTTACATACCTCCAGGGATGGGGACTCCACCACTGCCCTGGGCAGCCTGGGCCAGGCCTTGGCAACCCTTTTGGGGAAGACGTTTTTCTTCATGTCCAACCTAAACCTCCCCTGATGCAACTTGAGGATGTTTTGTCTTGTCCTGTTGCTTGTTCCCTGGGAGCAGAGCCTGGCCCCCCCTGGCTCCATCCTCCTGTCAGGAGCTGTCAGAGCCAGAAGGTCTCCTCTGAGCCTCCTTCTCTCCAGGCTGAACAAGCCCAGGTCCCTCAGCTGCTCCTCACCAGATTTGTGCTCTAGACTCTGCACCAGCATCATTGCCCTTCTCTGGCCATGCTCCAGCACCATAATGTCCATCTGGGAGTGAGGCACACAAAACTGAACCTGGGATTTGAGGTGGGTCCTCACCAGTGCTATCTCTAATTCAGTGATTCTCTGCTTGGAGAAGGACAGTGCTAATTAAAGCAAGATGACTGTTTCCCTTACTCATGTGGGAAAAGCATCTCTTGTAGCAAACTGGAGGGAGAAAAGATGGAGCCAAGGATAAATGCTGTGAGATTCTCCATGTCTCTGCCTGTCCCCAGCCCCTGCAAATACCTTGTTCCCAAAACCTTACTATGCAGGATGAAAAGCTCTCCTGGGCACTGCCAGGACCTGGGCTGTCTGCCAGGCATCACAAGTCCCACGTTGCAGTGGTGCTTCTGGAGAGCTGCCAAAAAGGGCCCACAAAACTTCCTTGGAAAACCCTCTCCCCAGTCATGGTGGCTGTCCCAGACCTCTGCCTCGAGGACAGCGAGGGGAGATTCCTCTCCTGAAAACCCATGGCTGCTCCAACATTCACGAGCTGTTTTCAAGCACCTCAGAGCATCCTCAGCAAAGGAACGTGAAACACCTTCAAAAGTAACTGGTTTTTTCTTGGCCTAAAAGCAGCTGCTGGCACAGCGGGCTGAGTGCATTAAAGTTAAGTGGGAAAGCATTCAAAAAACCTGGGAATAGTTTGTACAAAAAGCCTCTGTGACCCAGGTTCCCCATCCCAAGGTCCTTCGCTAGCAGCACCTAGACCCTGCTGTCGGCGCTGAGGGTGGGAAGAAGGGAAAGTTAATGCCTGGAGTCGGGAGGATAAGATCAGAGATATATTTTTTTTACCAAAGGTGGGCTTTGTGCAACATCTGGGAGCCATTCCCTTCCATGTTGGCTCGGGCAGCTTGGCGAGGGGCCCCTCTGGCCTCCCTTGAGCTCCAGCTGTGCCTAATCCCAACATTTAGGGTTGCCTGTGAAGCTCCCCGACCCGCACCGGCCCCGCACAAACCGACCACGCAGGGTTTTCAGCCGGTGCCTCAGCTCAGGGTTATTTGGGAACCTGGAGCATAATTGCTCTGCAGTCTGCCAGCTGCTTTAAAAATATCCACCCCACCTCAGCACTCCGGCACTCCCATTTTTATCCAAAAATGTGTTTGGGAGGCGGAGGCTGAGACTAGCACTGGGGGCTGTGGCCTTGAAAAGAGCTATTATAGGCTGCACGGGGAAAATAAAGGTTAAAAAAAAAGACAATCTGACCATTTCTACAGCACCATGCAAGAGGTGGAGTGCAGGGTGAGGAGTGTGGCTGGTGCTCACACACCCACCCACCTGGTTCTGGGGATTGGGATCACGATGGTTCCACAGCGTCCCCAGTCTCTGCTCTGCCTCCTTAGCACATTTTCCTGAGCCATAGAGCAGAACTCAGGTCTAAAATGAGTTATCACACAAGGGAGAGACAAGCCTCCAGTGCCCCCCTCCCCGAAAGCCCTTCCCGGGCAGATAAAAGGGCCTCACTGTTCTTCAAAATAGTGAAATTGGAGCCAAATCCCCTGAAAGAAAACAGATGACCTCTTGTTCTGGGAACAGCCACGGTCCCTCCCTTTAACTGGATCCCCCACTGAACCCTGCCCACATGAAAAGCAATAAGCCGTGACATGAGCATCCGTGTCCCAGCTGTGGGCGGGCAGGAGAGAGGGAGTCACTGCCTCCCCAACCCCTAATGAAGCCCCTTGTTAGGGCTAATGGGGCCTGGGCTCCTTCTGTCCTCGCAGGGTTTTTGCAGGGTCAGTATTTGCTGTCTTCTGGCACAAGTTGATGCTTAAGCCCCCAGGAGTTGTGTTTTTATGCAGAAAGGTCACAGCAACCACCAACCCCCTCCACCAAAATGTGGCCAGCTGTAGAGCTGGGTGTTTCCACACATGTATCTCACGTGGAGCAGCCCAGGCCAGGGTTCAGGTTGTTTGCATTTATAACCAGATGATAGGAAAATAAACCAGGATCGTGCACTCACTTTTCAGTGATGTTTTACATTGTATAGCCCCCTAAAGCTATACATTTTACATTGAAAATAGCCTCAAAGCTTTTCCCCAAAATCTCCCTCACCAGGTTTGGGAACAGCCAGACAGGGATGATCGCCTGTGCCAGGGACCTCTGCCCTCCAGGCCGAGGTGGTGGGAGCAGTTGGCTTTCCACTGGGAAAACTTTGCTACCAAGAAATGGTGTTGGGAATGACTGCTGAGATACTGGCTCACAGTGGGTGCTGGCAGGACTGGAGCTCTGAGGATGCTGTGCCCACGCTGCACCTACCCTGCAGGCAGAGGTAGCATCCACCCCAGTGCTGGGTCCCACCACAGCCTCCCCCCGTGCCCAGGGCAGGGCTTTGGAAAAATGCTGTCATTATGAGGGCACAAGCAGCCTGGTTTTGCAAACTCCTTTTTTTTTTTCCTTATTGCACTTTTTCCATCTGGATTGGAGAGCAGAGATATGAATATTCAAGAGAAAAACGTGTTGAAAATGGGTGACATTTCAGGATTGGCTCCCAGTAGCCAGAGAACATCATTCGCAGTAATTGCGAATAAAATCCACAACCCTTCACAGCTGACAACAAATCCAAATGGCCTTTTTACACAGTGAAAATATTAGCCTTAACACCTTTTTTTTTTTTTTTTTTCCCCTTCTTTTCCCAAATATCTTCCAACAAGTTGCTGCTTTCACAGGCACTTCTGAGTGAGCTGATTTCAGAAAAACTTCTCCTGTCACCATTGTGTTCGCTGCCTTGGACCGAAAATGAATAGCACTTTTTTTTTCCCCCTCCCTCCCATTTGAGAGTTTTCTTGGTAGGGATGAAACCATGAAACAGAAGGCTGCCTAAATGAAATTATTAACCCAGAGAAACCACTAAAGGAACTTGATTAATTTGCCAAGTAACAGAGCCCGGTTTGTTCTTTTAGGCAACACATCTTAAAGTAATTGAATCACCCCTTGAAAAAAAAAATAGGGTAGATGATTGAGCCCTGAGGTGCACTCGTCAGCTATCCTTCATAAATCTCTCTTTATGAAGGAGGTAGTGTGCTTTTCTCATCAGAAACCTGTTAATTTTTTTCTCTTTTAAGTAATTGAATACAAAGTTCAAAATCTATCTGCAGCATCCTTCAAGAAAAAAAAATAATCAAAGGTTTATCTCCTGTTTCATCTCAGCAAGTTAATTATGCTCTCATAATTGAGTTAAACCAGCAGGTTATTAAAAATACCACCTGATCATTTTAATTTTTTTTTTTTTAGTGAAGCACCATGAGCCCCAAGTCTTTGACAGAACCAAGGGTCCCAAGATCTGGATTGTGCCCTGCGTGCTGCAGGAGGTGCTCAGGATGGACCACTCCAACCTCATTTAAGTTAAGAAGTGTCTGGGGTAGATAAAAAGGAGAATGTGCTCATCCTCAGCCACTTTGCTGTGGCCTGTGCTGGAGCTGCAGAGCCACTCAACACATCTGCAGGCAGGTCCACAGACCAACAGGGATGGGGAAGTGACCACCTCTCTGGGCAGCCTGGGCCAGGGTCTTGCCACCCTCAGATTCAACAATTTCTTCCTTAGATCTAGTCTAAATCTCCCCTCTTTCAGTTTAAAACCCTCACCCCTTGTACTGTCACAACAGGACTGGATATAAAGCCCCTCCCCATCTTTCTCTAGGCCCCTTTTAAGTACTGAAATGCAGTGATAAGGTCTCCCTGGAGCCTTCCTCAGGCTGAACAACCCCAGCTTTCTCAATCTGTCCTTCAAGGGAGGTGTTCC
Organism: Corythornis vintsioides; assembly: GCA_025447755.1. Lineage (NCBI taxonomy): Eukaryota > Metazoa > Chordata > Aves > Coraciiformes > Alcedinidae > Corythornis > Corythornis vintsioides. Next base: position 74,443 of record JAOEGS010013252.1, on the reverse strand, counting down.
AGCCCTCTGATCATTTCTGCACTCATAACTGAGATATCTTTGACTATTCTGAAAGAAACCTGTGTTGAACTTTGCCATGCCCTGGGATGCAGGAGTAGCACCCAATGCTCCACCATGACGTGCATGGTGCTTCCAACTCAAGTATATTTCTAATCAGCATTTCACTTCAAATTTTATCCATTCAACTAATTCCACTAATTCTAGGGAATTACAGAAATAATTGCTATTTTCTAATAGATACAGGCCTGCCTCTCTAGAAGGAAAAAAAAAATTAAAAAAAAAAATCAATGAAGCACTGTTTAAGGAAAGTCAAAATAAGCTATTTCCATCTCTTCATTTGCAATTAACTTCAGAGCATAACACAGTGGGAGGTGGTTCATGGGAAAAGTACTGCTCCACTGTAATCCTCTCTCCTTTCAAGTGGAAAGATCGGCAGAGATAGATGAGCCCAGGCAGCTGCTGCTCCCTGCCAGGCCACAGCTCCTTCCAGGCTGCTGCCACCGAGGAGAGGGCAAGAGCTGCTGGCCTCATGCTGTGTCCCTGTGGTGCTGCCCCAAGGTGGTGCTAGGAGAGTGGCTGGCATTTCTCTGACTGCTTGTGGTCACTTTCTGCACTGTGGGACACTGTGGTCCTGAGTGAGATGCTCCATCCCTTTTCCCATCCTCATCCCTAACCACAAACCCATCCTCATCTCCATCCACATCTGAAGGCAGATCCCACACCACAGCGCCCAGGAGACGCCCGGGTAGAGGAAGGGAAGGAATGAAAGGCTGGTAACAGCCTGGAAGAGCAACCAGCCCATCTCCTCCAGGAAAAAGAGGAGCTGATGCTTATCAGGTTGTGGCTGACCGAGCGAGCACATGGTGGGGTGGCAGGATGGAGCTGCCCTTCCTCTCACTGGACTGAACACTGCCTAAAAGAGAACTGGTTATTAGTATCATCTAATCTAAAAAAAAAAAAAATAATCTGGAATTTCCTTTCTCTCTTCCCTACTGATTGCAGTACAACCATGAGAAGTGTGGCCCAGCAGCATATCCTTCCCTGGAGACCTCTGGGTACCTCTTGTAGCAGGATCCCAGCAGGACTTGAGCTCAGGGGAGTACCTGAACACCTCTTGGCCTTGCATCAGCCCTGCTTCACCTGAAAAAAAACCCTCTGCTTATGGGTGTTTCAGCCACATTCCCAAAAAACCCAGGCCAAGCAACGGTTTGGGGCCAAGAAGGACCTGAAAGAGCCGGCTCCCCCACATTGCCTGGCAGGGCTGGGAGTTTTCCCTTCCTTCCATGTAAATGTTCCCTGGTGCCATGTGCTGGGAACCTCCTGCCAGTCTCTGCCTGGAGGCAAAGAATCCAGCCTTTGAGGAAGATGTCCCTCATGTGCCTCTTTGGGCTGTGGGTTAGTTGCAAACGAGGGGAACGTGCAGCTCAGAGCTGGTGCCCGTCAGCAACAACAGCACCCCGCCAGCTCCTGCACCCCAGCTCCACTGCAAGCAAGAGCAGAAACTTGCTGCCATTGCAGGATCCATCCTCAGACTCCTTCTCCAGCACCCGATGACCTTGGCTAGAGAGGGGTCTCTCCATCCTCCAGCAAGCACTTTCCATCCTTTGCCCTACAATGCTAACAGCACTGCTGACGTGGCAACCTGCTGTTTGCGCATTAAATATTCACCTACGTGATACTTCTTTTGAAGAATTTTCCTTTTAACTGTTCTATTTTCATCCCTGTCCTCATCTCTCCATAACTCTACATCTTCTGCTTAAGTGTCATCTTCAGATTTTGTTCCCAATTAATATTTCTATGGCAACTGCATTTAATTTTGAAGTGGTAGCACTCACTCTGCATGGGGACCGGAGCCTCCTCCCCACCTCACATCTACACGCCCATGGTGGACATTCATGCTCTTGTGTTTGTCTTCCAAAGCCATAATCCCCTGGAGCAGCTTCACCTGCTCGCCCAGCCTTGGTGCAGCTGCCATGCCCTCTTGATGCCAATGTGGGCACAGACAGCAGGTTGGTCCAGCAAAGACTGAGCTCAAGTCCATCCATCATCTTACAATCCTTTTCCACCTTTATTATATAATATATAATCCTCCTCAAGCAGGACATCCAACACAGTGTGAAACAAGTGGTTGGGATAGCAGGAGGTGGTGGAAGGAACTGCTATGTTTGGAAATCCCTCCTCACCCCATGCCCAGCTCTAGATGATGACCAGTGCTGGGTGCAGAGCTTTAGCTCTGACACCCCATGCTGTGAACACAGTGGGATGGGGTGAAGACAACTCCCTGGCTCCCACAGTCACCAGGCACTCCCCACAGTGATGGGGAAAGTACCCACTTGTGTTCCTATATGGGTCTCCTCCCTGTTTCAAAGGTAGAAGCAGCAGGACAGGGACATCCCCCAGCTCAATGCCACCGAGTGCAACCCAGGATCTTCCTGTGGACTCTGCACTGGCAGAAGGATAAAAACGTGCATGCAGTGGTTAAAATAAGCCTGGAATGAGAAATATTTGTGTGTGCTGGTTTCCCTGACATGGCTGCCTCTTGGGCTGCTGAAACCTTGCAGGCATCTCTGGAATGACAGAAATGCTGAACGTCCTGTTAACGGGGTTCTGCCTCCGTCAGCACAGCCCGGCTTGTTTGTGTGGAGGAACCTGTCCGGGATCTGGCCCCGGGGGGGTTGGCAGCCTGACAGATGTAAAGCTGGGCTGTTGCATGTCTAACACCAGAGTTCAGAGATTAAGCTGTAAAAATCCACCTTCAAAATCATTTTGTTCTGAGCCAACGCCCCTGCTGTTGCCAATTCCCTGCAGGGCACCATGAAAGCAGCTCCCCTTCACACGTGGGGGTGAAATACATCCAGGGGCCCCTCTGTCACCTGGCTGCTCCTCCAGCAAAGATCTCACACAGGAAGGCCAGAGGGTGCACTGGGACGTGGGGACAGTTGGTGAACATCCCTGCTGGTCCATGAGCTTAAAATAGATTTAGACTGGATCTAAGGAAGACATTTTTGATGCTGAGGGTGGTGAGAGCCTGGCTCAGGCTGCCCAGAGAGGCGGTGGCTGCCCCATCCCTGGCACCATCCCAGGTGAGGTTGGCTGGGGCTCTGAGCAACCTGCTCTAGGTGCAGCTGT
>JAOEGS010013252.1:0-69429 GCA_025447755.1 Corythornis vintsioides | reverse complement strand
GCCCTGCTGCCCCTCCTTGGCTTGACTGACTGTTCATGCAGCTTCAGTGGGAGCAAACTGGGTCCATACCCCCAATGAAACGCAAGCGCCCTCCTCCCCCAGGGTCTGTCGGGATGTCTCGCCGGGTGCAATGGGATGGAGAGTGTGAACAGTGGAATGTTTTTGTGTGGTGTATTTTCACATGTGATCCATCCCTTCCGAGCTTCCCAGTCAATATGTGCCCTGACATCTCTGCTCTTGATGGCCACAGCTTCCCCACCCGGCAGCCCGACCCCGGTCCTGTGTCCTGCAGTTGGGTTTATCTGGGCTGGGGACTGTAGTGACACCTGGCTCGACACCAACGCTGCCCCATGGGAACACCTCCAAAAATCAGCCTGACCCCAGTATGCCTGTCACACTGTCTGGGGGACTCCACACCACCCTGGTGAGCACTCACTCATGGTAGATGAGTGAGCTCAGAAAACCCAGCACCAAAACCTTCCTCCACACCTGCACTGGCCACTAAACACAGCACCAGTAACGAGCACCAGCTTTCTTTTTAAACAGAAATCCTTAAGAGTGATCAGCTAATTTGAGAGGCCAATTAATGAAAATCAGCACTTCATTAGTAGTTGAAATGCAGCCACCGCTGGAATGAGAGGGAGCAAAGCTCAGCACAGTGCTAATCCTCAGCAAAACACAGAGGGGAATAACACTCCTTGCGCTGCAAAATAGGGAGAGACAGAAACACGATGCCTGGCTGAGGTGCTGTACTGTGGGACTGCAAACATCAGAAGTTGAGTCCCTCACTGGCCAGACATGGTGTCCCCAGGGCCCTGCCAGCTCCCAGGCTGGAGACCAGCACCCATGGGGAAACAAAAAAAATAGAAGAAGGCATGGCTTGTTTAATGGTGTAAAATGCTTCCCCACCACTTGTGCAGGCTGGCTCCTTTCCATCAGGTGAGCTCATTCTCCATCCCACTTCCAAACTATGGCCCCAGCACCAGGAGCTGGCAGAGCCCCAGAGGCACCAGCACAAGTTAACCCCAGCCCAGCACCAAGCTCTGGATGTCAGAAGACCATCTTCCCCAGAAGAAGAAAGAGAAAACCCTGAGGTTGAGACTTTGCAGTGAGGGGAGATATCTGTCCCTTCCTGGGTTATGGCAACGCTTTGTTTTTAAGACAGCCTTGCAAAAATGGCATGAAAATTTAATCGCCCCAGCACAAATCTAATCTCTGCTCTTCACATGTGTTTCTCTGCCATTTGTTCTTCTGCTAAAGGCTTCAAACTCACTACCCGCTCACAGCTCAGCTGTCCCTGGGGAAAGGCAGTGCCTGCACCTCCACAGCCAGTCCCAGGGCTATGGCACTGGCATGTGCTGGTCCTCCACACTGCAGAGAAAGGTTGGTGGAGCAGCTCCAGTGCCATATGAGGTGGAGGGACTTTAGGTGCAAAGAGCTTTTTACACCTCTGAGGATATTGTTGTGAGCACAGTGTGAGGCTGGGAGAGCACACAGCATCTTTGTGGGCCTGGACCACCCCAGGATGGTGCATTTCCCATGCAGGAGTCCCCACAATGTCCCACAAATTGCTCCCAGCCTGACAAGGAAAAACTTCTCCACGGAAACAGAACATGTGCAGCGAGACACCAGTGCTGCAGGCCATGGGCTTTGGGTCTTTAACCTTCTCCTGGACTTGTGCTCAAGGAAAGCCGTGGCATTTATCACAAGAATATCCTTTGGTTAAAACCAGAGCCCCTGATTCTGTTAACAATTTGGTAATGAATTAATGACATTTTCCAGCAGAAAAGAAATTGTGAAACTCTCCCGGGAGCTTCTGATTCGCCTCAACCAATCTGTCAAGTGAAGCTGACTGCAGTCTGGCCGCCCGGCGTCTCTCGCAGGCTCTGAGCTCATCACCAGCCTAACGAGCAATAAATAAGAAACCAGAAGGATGACTGTGGACGCCAGGCAGGAGACTGGGGCTCTGATCATCAGTACCCCTCGTCAAGAAGAGCTGAGGTGGGTGGAAGTGCAGATTTGTGGGAGCTCAGTGAGTTGGGTGATGGGTTTCTTTAAAATATCAAGAATATCAACATTATTTAAATTACCAATAAATCCCATGGTAAGGGAGGTGCCTCAATCCTTCACAACCTGGACTGCAGCACCTCCAAACAAAGTGCCAGGCAGAGTCACCCCTCCTCAGCACAGTCATCCTTGGCCACTACCAACAATAATATCAAGAAAGAAAGGATGCTTAAAGAGACTAATAGCTGAGTCTAAAGAAGAGATTATCATTATCCAAATTGCCTGTTCCTTGGAGAGAGCTGGGCAAACTTGCAGGGTTGCAGTGGATCCTGTTTCCCTGGGTGTCCTCCTCGAGCAAGACAGTGGCACAGGGGTGAGGGGGTGAAGGGATGAGGACCCCCACAGACAAACACCCCATGGGATGCCTGCAAAGCAGGAGACACCCTGGGAGAGGCTTTCTGGATGCAGAAGAGGATTGTGGCTCATTGCAGTTCCTCAGCAGCATGTTGGCTGCCTTAGGGTGGAGTGAGAGCTCAAGGGTGCTGCAAAGCCCTGCTTATGAACAGGGAGATAAATGCCTATTTCTTGGGCAAATCCACTATTGTGCCAGTCCCCACATCCTGAGCCCCCTCATTTCCAGTTAGAAAGTTTGCATTAACTGTGCTCAGAATCATTAAGCTACAAACCATACACTAATTATGGGACCCTGGGCAAGAACGTTAATCCAAAGAGCATAAAATTATAATGACTTTCTTGGCATAATTAGAGCAAACAAGATAAACAGTCCAAATAGCAAATGAAGCTTTGGCACATTTATGCTCCCAGCTCAGTCCACCATGTGGCTGTGGGACAGTGGTGGGGAGCAGTGGGAAAAGGGACATCCCAAGGGCAGGAGGGTGATGGACCATCACCAAATGACCCCACAGTGTCCACTGGAGCTCACACTGGACCCAGCGTGGAGGCATCACACAACAGTGAGGATGAAATCAAGCAGAGCTCCTGCATGGTTCAGCTACCGTGGGGACCAAACCAAAGCCCTGTACCAAGGAGCTGGTGGCCAAGCCCCAGGGAAGTGGCCTCAGGCAGGGTCAAAGAAGCTGTTTCCAAAGGCAGGGCTTAAGCATAATGCTCGTTTTATCTGCCTCTTTATTTATTTATTGCTGACTGGGAAGTACAGTACAAAAGCTAATTATTTGATAAAAGCTTTGGGCAGGGTATTAATGAGCCAGACTTCTAAGCAGATTTCTAACCCTCTTTTCTGTCTCTGGCTGCAGAGCAGAGGTGGCTGTGTCAGAGCAGGTCAGGGTGGCACAGGGCCCCTTTCACGAGCGACTGCAGCTCACCCTGCCGTGGCACGGGGTGGCAGGGCTGGGGACAGGCACTCTGAGCCTCCCCTGCAGCAGCAAAGGGCTGGTATCCTTTTGTTTTTTCTTCTCCTTCCTGGAGGAATGCCAGTTATTCCCAGTGCCAGGGCCTGACAGAAGAGGGTGGGAAGGCAACGGGCACGTGGTAAATGTGCAAATGCAAATGGCAGTGCAGCAGGTCCTCTCTGAAGGTCCTATACATTAGGCAGGGTCAAATATATTTAGCAGGGTCATATGTATTCAGCATGAGGCAAGATGAGCCATGGGGAACTGTGATGCCAAGGAGGTCCAATGTGTCACAACCAACTGGAGCCATTCCCCTAGAACCTGATGTTAAATCCAGCTGTAAATCCCAGCACCCAGCCCTCTTCTGCTGCTCCAGGTGACACCCTCAAGATGAAATGTTGCTCATATTTGTGGCCATGCTCAACAAAAAAAGGTCAGACCAAAAGCGTGTGGCTGGAAGCCACCTCCTGAACTCTCCTTGGATGTTTTCAGACCACAGTTGGTGTCAAAACCCACCAGCAAGCCTCAAGTCTATCTTCTGGGGGAGAAACTAAATAAATCTCTTTTTTTTCCTGCTGGCTCGTCTCCACATGGGGCTGGCCTCCCACCCACTCCGGGCAATGAAACCACTCAGACGTTTTAAGAACAGCACATTAGCTGATAAATTTAGTACTCACTGTAATGGAGACCATCTCTGGGCAGGTAAGAGATTAGGAAGATATATGACACCTATAAAGGGTGTTTTAGCCCAAAGCAGGTCTATTTAAAAGTGCAAATGGCAAACTTGAGGAGGTGATGGAGCTGCCCATGGGCACTGCCCACAAGCAAAGCTAGGCATGGAAATGAGAGCCCAGCACCTAAAGCACCATCAGGACCAAAAGCACTACTGCACAGATGCTCTCCTTCTGTAAAGCTCCCCACAGACACCCCACCCAACAACTTCCACAGGCCACCTCTTGTTTTTGGGCAAACTCCAGGGTATTTCAGGATGCAATCCATGAAAGAGTAGCCACAATGCAGGGGGTTAACAGCAACAAAAAGCCAATTCCAGATCCTGAGCGAGCAGAATAAATTGCTCTTAAAAATAACCAACCAACAAACAAACAAAATGTATTCATGAACTTTTCCTTTTTTTCTTTCCATGGTATGTGATGGGTACAGCCTCAAAAGGAGATTTACTAGACACTGCTGTGACTAAGGCAAGATGCAATTAGGAGAGGGGAGGAACATTTATCATTTGCCAGAGTGAATTAAGTATTTCGACTTCTCAAAAGAATTGAACACAGAGGGTGAATTTTTTTGCAATTTCTCTCACATCTCCAATATTATTAAGTTCAGCTTGAAAACACTCGAGACAAATTGACTCATCTAAGCCCATCTCGTTATAATTGTTACAGATTTTAAATTGGCTTAGTTAAATGAACGCTTCACATACTAGTTGACAGGCTCCCTTGTCTGGCTGAGATATTAAAAATATCAAAACCAACACAAGAGCCAGAGCAGGGCTTAGGGATATTGCTTTCCTGAGTGCTGGATATTGCTTTAGTTGAAATGCAGCATATATGTACGACTTTAAAGGTGATTTTAGACATAGATGAAGAGGTGTTATTCCTTTCCCATTAACAGCAAGCCATTTTTTTTCCTCTTTTCTTTCTACTTAGCATGAAGTTTATAAGCTTGTGCTCCAAACGATTGGGCCATCAGCCATGGAGGTGTGTGAAGAAACCAGCCCTGCAATGCATGTCCACCCTGGGAGCCTCCACCAAGTGCAACACCTTAACATATAGCACGTGTGCAGTCTCATTTGCATGGAGTATATTCATCTGCACTCACAGCAGTCAGGAACCTCAAGCTGCCCAATCCTACCCACTTTTTGCTGAATCCAGCAAGCAGAGATTGGGGATAGCCAGCACTGGGGCTCCTGGGCAGAGCTGGAGATGCTCAGCATCTCCCCAGAGCCCGGCAAATTCTTTCCTCCATCCCCTCTCCCCGGTGCTGGCGCACACGTGAGACGTTTCATGGCTTTGATGCAAAGGATACTGAAAGATTCAGAGAGAGATGAGAAGAATTTGGGTCTGTGCTTTGCCAACGTGATCTCAGAACGCACATGCAAGACTCAAGAGCTTTGTGAAAACCCAAAGCCAGGCAAAATAATTGCTGATACAGGAACATTTGAGCAGCTCAGGCATGCATTAGATAAGGGATCTTGTTTCTCCTCACCCTCCCCTTGGCTTGCGTGCTTCCTTTCCACATTGTTTTATCATGAACAGAAAATAACCAGAGAGAGATGGAAAGGGAGAGCCTGCCAGCTGTGTGATTTATGTTGACTTTAGAGCAGAAACTCTTGATAAAGCATCCAAAGCCTTGGACGACTGCAAGCTGGGGCTGCAGCGAAGCTGGGTACCAATCTGCCCTCTCACTGCCCACAGAGCTGGCAGCTGAGGAAGGGAATGAGGGCAGAAACACCATGGATGTGCTGGTTTTGTGGAGAGACCAGCCAGAAACGCAGCAATGGGGATGTTGGGTCGTGCTCTCCCAACCTTGGATTCCCTTCCTCTGCTTGAGCCTGAGACAACCCACCCATCCCTGCCCTGTGGAAGGACACAGTGCATTCCCTGCTCTGAAAAAAAGGCAAAACAGATAAAGCCTGCAGCAGGGACATGAGGCCGCTGCCTGACATTGATGATAAACATCCCTCAGCTGTTCAACGTCTTGCTACAAAACCCCCCAAAGATGGAGATGGAGACCACGTGTCCGGCAGGCTGGAGGGACGCGTCTCCGCAGGGATGTGCCGACGGCAAGATGGAGCCTTTGGAACTTCACAGCTTGATTTGCTGCAGACTTTACAAATAACCGTGCTGGCAAAATTTTTCACAGGACCAGGATGGAAATAAACGGGTTAGCAGAGCCCGATGTGTGTTTATTCATTCCTACCCCAGCAGCAAGATTTCTCCCTTATTTAAATAGCGTCTCCCAGGGCCTTACCCTCACTCATTTAATAAAGCAGCGTGTCAACACCAGTTCTGCGTTGCAAAATGAAGGGCACTCAGCAATTTCCCCATGGGACAATTAAATTAAGAGAGAAGAAAACAAAGGATCAGCTCTGCACAAGGAAGGACCCCTCATGGCACGCAGCACCACGGGGCCAGGGGCAGCAGGGTTTACCCTGTGCACAGGGCACACCGGGTGAGTGTTGCCTTGCCCAGTTCCAAAGGCAGAGGAGGGGGAACTAAGGGGTTTAAATCCATCAAATAAAAGCTCAGGGCTAGTCTTCCAGGTGGGATGGATGGGGGCTCTGGCAGCAGCACAGGGCTGCCCAGCAGTGCTGTGCTCACAGGGTGCAAATCAGCAGCATTTCGAGGCTTTCAGGACTTAGGCTTATAAGGAGGCTTATAAGAAAGATGGGGACAATTTTTTTAGCAGGGCCTGTTGCAGCAGGACAAGGGGTGGTTTAAATTAGAAATTAAGAAGAAATTGTTTTATGCTGAGGGCAGCCCAGGCTGCCCAGAGAGGTGGTCACTGCCCCATCCCTGGCACCATCCCAGGTGAGGTTGGCTGGGGCTCTGAGCAACCTGCTCTAGTTGCAGCTGTCCCTGCTCCCTGCAGGGAGGTTGGACAAGATGACCTTTAAAAGTCTCTTCCAACCCAAAGCACTCTGTGATTCTGTGAAAAGGGAATTTGCCAATTTAGAGCAAAAAGCAGCAGAGGCATGCAGAGCATCTCCATTTTGGTTTGAGCTTAGTGACCCCCTGCCTGCAGCCCATCCACTGTTCCCCTTCCCTGCCCTTTCTCTCCCCCAGGTATCTGCAGACAGACTCAAGCAGCTGTGACATCCCTGGGTTTAACACCAAGCTTTTTGGGTTTGCATGAAAACGCTCAAGTGGGGTTTTTTTTGCACCTGTCTGTTGAGTTGGTTGCTCAACAGAAAAAGGACAATATTTGCACTCAGGGGGTAGAGCTGTTTGAGACACCATCACTGTCAGGAAATACAGTGCTCAAATCCCCTTTGCACAAGGGTAGGGGAGGGAACACCTCCTTTAAAGTGCCTCAAAATGTATTTAATTTAAAATGGATTTCACATTTGCGTTTGATGAATTAAAACCAGTGTGGTTTAACAACTATGTAATGGGTTATATATATGATCTGTTAAACAGGTGTTTGAGGTTTAGCAATTATCTAATAAGAGACTCATACATATTACAGTAGATAAACTTCAATAAATATGTTCTTAATCAACCGGAGAGCACTCAACATACAATTACCGTCCCTGCCACATCTTGTTGAAGCGAGCAGCTGATTCAGTGCACGATGGGATTTTATGTGCTGCACATCAAACCCATCCCATGGCTCTTGTTTGTGCTGGGGGGTAAGGGGTGCTGCTAGAAAGTGGTCTCTCTGCTTTCCACCCAGGAGCTGAGGCAGCTCTGGAGCTGGGTAAGAACATCAGTGTTTGGTTATCCCCCATGGGATATCCGTGATGGAGAGCTGTGTGACCAGCCCTAGCTCCTGCCCTCCTCTCCCCACCCAGCTACTCACACACATTTCTTCACAGAGAGAGACAAAAAAGGATGTAGAATGGAGAGTTTCGTCCCCATGGATTTGCATGGAGAGGCACCAAAAGTAGAGTAGTAGGAATAACATGCACCACAACACCTCAAGATCTTCCCAGTGGCCAGTTGTGCCACACTGTGCCAAACCAGTGCCATGCTCACGCCTCCTGGGTCACTCTAGGGATGGATGTGGAAACCCAGCCCCGACACGGGGTTAACACTGCAATGTTTTGGTTCCTAGCTGGGGTGTTAAATCTAATTTGCACATTAGGGTTGGCTTTCCCAGCCATAAAACAGCAGGGGAAACCCCCACCAACCACCAGAGACAAAGGCACACAGCTCTTTGGCGGATTCCCCACATCCCCACACCCCGGAAAGCTGGGTTTTGCCCCAGCCCAGAGCACACATGGACAAAGGCGCCGGTGCCCTGACCTCCCATGGCTGGAAAAATAAACATGGGCTGTTGTGACAGATGGGAAAGTACCCAGAAAGCACTGTAGGGTAAGCAGAGCTCATTTCATTTTGTGCACAGACCTTGTGCCGAAGTTTGCAGTGGGTTTGAATCACTGCTGGGACAGAGCAAAATTCAGCCCAAGAAGATGAAAATGTTTTACTTCCAATCACAAGGATCTTTGCACAAAGAGGTTTCTCAGCATCCCAATAGGAGATCAGCATGTACCCCTGTAGCTGCCCCAGGCCCTCATCCCCACAAATGCCAGGAAACCATCAAGCAATGCAGCAGCCCAGAGTCTCCTCTAGGTAATACAAACACCCCCAGCAACATCAGGTCAACCTCTGAAATCACATCCAGCACTCCATGTTCAGCTGGGACCTTCATCAGATCCCTCCTCACCCTGCATTACACCTAGGTACACATACCCTGTGTAACTAACACCTCTCCTATGGGGATAATTTACTCTCTGCAGCCCTTTCTGCTGAAATCAGGGTGGTTTGGGCCATGCAGGGGCTGCAGGAGCCTCTCCCCTTGCTCCTGAGGCACAGGACCCCGAGGACACGATGCCGCCGGCAGCGTGTGGGGAAAGCAACGATCTCTTTTCCTGGGGAATTTTCTTTCCTCCCTGACTGCACAAGATGAGCACACTTTTAAATATAGCATTAGTGCTGCCTAATAGCAGCTTGCTCTGGCTTGGAAATTCGAGTCTCTCTCATTGATTTCGCAGCAGCTAAATGCACGGCGAGCGGGCATGCCCGGGGGACACGCAGCTCCTCTGGCACAGCCTGCCCCGGTGGAACGATTTCTGCCCATCGGCCAGGCAGCACTCCCTCACTGCTCACAAGGCAGCAGAGCTTTATATTCTTCTGGTCCTACTGGGTTTTTTTTTCCCCCTCCATCATTACCAGTGCAATTTTATCGATGGCTGTATTGCCGGCTATTTAATTATTCCATTTTAATCCCTTCAAGCAGATGAGACATAAAAGCAAAGGCCATTAGTGACTCCGGAGCAATGTGCAGGGGCATTAGCCTGGCAGGCAGAGCACATCCCAGCCCGGATTATGCTGCCCACCTACCATCTCAGCTCTGGGCAACCACGTGGGAAGGGGCATGCCGGAGGGAGCAGTGCTTTAAATAGAGATGTCAAAGGGAGAAAAACAAAGGGGAAGGTGCCAAGGGTGTCCCAGCACTCATTCCAACCCCCCAGGGCACTTCAGCTCACAGCCAAGGGCACCCAGTGCAAAAAGCAGCCAAGGGCTGAGCATCCTCAGTGGGTTTTTCTGCTGAGCCTGTATTCATGGCATCCTAAATCCCTCCTGTTCTGCTCAGGGGACAGTCCCATGAGGCTGTCACCCCACCACCCCAGGGGACACCCACCATGGCCCTGCTGAGTTCCAGCTGGCAGACTCAGGTGGAGAGAAAGCAAAGACATTTGCTTCTATTTTAGACCCGAATGGAGAAGTTGTACAATTTCAGCTTATAAATAATTGAAGAGCTAATGTGAACTCAAACTGAGCACTTATTAAATGGAAATGTCTCTGTTGACAGATGAATTCCTGTAAATTTTCTTTGGTTGAGCTCAGATGCCCGTTTTCTGCTTTGAAGCAGATGAGGTCACCCTGGCTGGACAGCACATGCTGTGCCTGGCAGGGATTTGGGCCTATAGAAAGAAAAAATAAATTATAATAATAGTAGCAATAAAGGACTGAGATTGTCGAGGCTGCAGCATGGCATACGCAGGCGCTCAGCACACACATCCGCTTCCCCCCTTCTCCAAAGACCCAAGAAGGACCCCTAGGATGTTCCCAGGCACCTGGGGATATCCCTGGCAACACCCTCATGCATTACCCCGGGGATGAGGACCCGGCAGCACGGGAGGGATGGGGGGAGGAAGTTGTGGGACCCCTCGCAGACCAGTGGCACGGAGCCGCAGCCGCCCCGGTGTGCCACCCACTCCCCCCGCGCTGCCGCTGTGTTTACGTTCTGCCTTCCTTCAATTATAATTAATAGCGGCTCATTATCAGGAGGGGACCGTTTATAAGATTCAATTAGAAGCCATTTATTTTAATGCTTTTGAACACAAAATGAGTTTGATCTCAGGAAACATTTCATTAGCATAATCTTCCCATAACAAGATCATCTTCTGAGCTTGACGTATTTACAAGCCGGTACCGAGAGGAGGAACCACGTCCGAGCGGCCGTGGGCCTCAGATGCCCAGACTGGTGTTGGTGAGAAGGGCACTGCCTGTGCCCTGCAACTTAACCTGTTGTTCAGGGATGGGCATCCTCTGCCAAGCATGAAGCTTTCATAGAATCACAGAACGCTTTGAGTGGAAAAGGATCTTTAAGGTCATGTAGTCCATCCTCCCTGCAGGGAGCAGGGCCATCTGCAACTAGAGCAGGTTGCTCAGAGCCCCAGCCAACCTCACCTGGGATGGTGCCAGGGATGGGGCAGTGACCACCTCTCTGGGCAGCCTGGACCAGGGTCTCACCACCCCCAGTGTAAAGCAATTGATTCTCAATTTCCAATCTAAATCTCCCCTCTGTTAGTCTAAATCCATCACCACTTGGCCTGTTGCAACAGGCCCTGCTAAAAGACTGTCCCCATCTTTCCTGTATGCCCCCTTTTTAAGCACTAAAAGGCTGCAATAAGGTCTCTCCAGAGCCTTCACTTCTCCAGGCTGAATGCCCCCAACTGTCTCAGCCTGGCCTCCCAGCAGAGGGGTTCCAGCCCTCAGATCATTTCTGCAACCTCCCCTGGACCTACTCGATGGAATTTATGTCTATCCTGTCCTCTTCTGTGAGATTTAAGAACCCACCTCACACCCTCTCCCCATCAGCAGCACCAAACTGGTGTCCCCCAGAGCCATGTCACCCTGGCAGGCACCAGCATGGCCCATCCAAACCTAGCACTGAGGCACCAAGAACCCTTTGCCTTTGAGCAAACACAGACTGCAGGCTGATGGCAACACTCCCACTGCCCTCCCCAGCTGGAAACCAGCCTGCTCCAGCTCTTGCACAGAGCACGAAGCTCTCAGCAAACCTGTGCCATGGCACAGAGAGGGAATGAGATCATTTTATTTGACTGTTCAGCTTAGGAAATTTAGTCATGAAGCAGGAATGAAAACTTGCATCTACTCCAAGTCAAAATACTCAATACAGCATGGCCATTTTTTTTCCCCTAGGATAATCATCTCTGAGTTGTTGCCCATATGGAAGATGTATTGGTTTTCCATACACCGGATGAGTTATACTTTTCATAAGCTAAGCTGTCCATATATTCAAAGTAATGTGAAATCATTCACTTACACTTAAGCTGCATAGTGCACCGCCATGTATTTTGGGTATAAAATTATGCCATGAACATATTTTTAAACGCTTGGTCTCTATCAGAGCCCTGTCTGGAGCTATTGCCTTTCAGAAAATGATGTTCACAATTCTCTGCTGCAAAACAGACACTAAAACACTCCGACTTTCCCCGCAAGCCCAGGCAACGACCAGCACTGGCAGGGGTCAGTTTGGCCCCAGGACACGTGGATTTGGGGCTGCAGAGCACAGAAAAGCTGGGTCTTGTTTGTTGGATGGAGAAAGAGTCCCCGTGCTCAGGGTCCTCCTGACCTCCTCTCCAAGCTGGGCTGACCCTGGACTCGAATGTGCTTTCCCACTGCTGATGCTACCCCTGTTGAACCCAGGGGCAGGTGGGTTGCAAACAGGCAGGGATTTGTCCCCCCAGATAATTGTAAAAGGAAAGAGGAAAGGATAAAAAAGGTACATTATTACCATCATTATCTCGCTGGCATTAGGGAGCAAGTGTAGGCAGTGCCCACATTGCCTGCCCCTCTGCTGCCACCCGCCCCTTTCCCAGCTCTGCCTTTCCTAACATTGTGTTTAAAAGCCACCTAAAACACAGGGAAATAAATTCTCCTCCAAAGAAATCTCCAGTGCCACTGCTCCAGATTATCTGCTAGTACAGGAGGCAGTTCTCCAATATTTTAAACGTATGGGCCATACGTTCTGGGAAACGTAACATATACAGTGAAAAAAATATTGCTTCCCCATATGGGCTTGGAGAAGCCGCAGATCACAGCGCGCAGAGCCAGATGGCCGGTAACTCAATGCAGCTGAACAAAAATCTCTGGGCCAAATTCATCCCCAGCACAACCACACTGAGCCCGAGAGGCTTACACTAGGGTTTCACTTCACTCCTCACATTTGACTCCTGCAATATGCGAGTTATCTGCTTGTGAAAGTTATTTTCTGAAGGGTAGATGAGAATCTTGTTTCTGCGGTTGTTCCTTCAGCTCTTGTGGGGGTCTGTCCCTCCTCCCCAAGGTGCAGGAGCAGATGGAGCTCCCCGGGCCTGTTCACCCACTCCTGGTCTGGGAGTAAGGCAATTTGGGCTCAGAAATGCAATGTTACTCCAAGGGGTTTCATATCCACACTACAGGCTCTCCCTCCTTCTCAAGGTGCTGGGTGTCCCTGGTTTGAGGCTGGCCACATCCATGCACCCAGCTCCTCAACAACTGCCCCTCCAGCTCTGCACCTTTGGTGCCCCACAGGACACCCCCACCTGCAACTTGGGGCTTTTCTTCAACATTTTGTTCAGAATAAATTAACAGAAAATTCTATTTTCATGCCCAATTGACAGTAAACAAGCCCTGAATAGTCTCTGTAAACTCTCTTAATGCTCATGCCAAGCCGACCTGGCACCTGCCTGCTGGCAGCACAGGACTGCAGCAGGACTCGGGCAGCACTGCCAAGACCAGGACACCAAAACTGCCTCCCTGGACACCCTGAGGTGCCCAAACCCACAAGGGGCAGTGAGGGTCTCACAGCCACTGGGGTCAGTGGGCCAACTGCACCAACAGCAGGATTAAGCAATTGACTGGACACAGGGATTGAAAACTGAGATAATTCATAAAAGGTGATGAAACGCTGCCCTTTGGTACCACACGAGACTTGCTTTTGGCTGTTACACTGATGAATAACTGTCTCAGGAACGAGGAGAGACTGGAGCTCCCCAGCCCCCATGCGATGCCGGCGCAGCCGGGGCAGGCTGAGCTTCCTGCCGCCTTCCAGTGAGTGGTTTTTCCCCAGGAAGCCGGAGCGTCCGGCGCGGTCCGTGTCCCGCCTGGCAGCTCGTCCTGACTCACCCAGCCAGCCTCCCCGCACAGCCACCGGCCCCGCGCCTCTCCCTTCGCTCTCACCGTCTGCGTGAATCAGCGCTCTGACATAAGGACAGCAGGCGCACGCGAAGATGAGTCATGGGAAGGAGGTGAAAGGGAAACCAGACCAGCCGCGTATTGAACCTCCCTGTACCAGCCAAAGGGAGCACATAGATGGGTTGATTTGGACTGCGGAGATACCGCTCTGCCAGGAACGCGCCGACTTGCCGAGCCTAGCCCTGATGCTGCTCCTCGGCCAAGGGCATCGCCTTGAAGGCCACCAAACGCAGTGGCTTTGCTTAAAATGGGGCTGAGATGGGATACTAAGGGGCATGGACCCCACAGGGTCTCGGAGCAGGCACACTGTGGTGCTGCCAGGACAGGCTCTGCCACTTGGAAATGGTTATGGAGCTGCTCCTTGTGCATGTGGCATGTGCTAATGCAACCCAGACACTTGGGCCATGCCTTCATCTTAACAAAATTGAGTTTAAATGCTGTTCAGGGATGGAACACATCCCTTGGTGCGGTGCTGGGGTTCCCAGGTTCCACCTGCAGAGTGCACAGGAGTTGGGGTGCTGCTACAAACCCAGGTTCTTGGGCTCGGGGATGCCCACCAAAACCACAAACAGCCCGTCAGCACCACAGGTAGTGGCTGCTCAGCCACATCTGCCCACAAAAGGGCAGGTGGGAGCTACAATTATGGGATTAAAGTCAATTTACTATGTGACATGGATTTAGATTACTGCCTGGTTACCATGTGATTAGATGGGCTCAACATCACCCCACAGGGGAGGGAGGGAAGGGAAAGGGAGATGGTGCAAAAGAGCCTGGCCATGCATTTAGTGAAGAAAAAAGCCCAGTTCCCCTGGTTATCCCAGCCCCATGATGAGGCTGGGAGATTTTACAGGATTTCTTGCAGTACTGTGCACATTTAGCCCCAGGGCTCCTCTGCAGTCCCCGAGGAGAGGGGAGGAGAAGAGCCCCTGGTGGCACTGTGCCCTGCTCATTCCTTTGCTGGCCCAGGACCCTGGGACAGGCAACTGGCTGAAGGGAGCCCTGGCAGTGCCAGCAGCACCAAGGTACCGCTGCCTATGTCCCAGATTGTTCACATTCCACCCCTAATCTCCAGGTTAGCCACTCAGCGCCTCAGAGGAGCTGGGGCCTTTCCCTCCCCTGCCCTCCCCAGTGCTGCTGAATGAGTTTTTTGCACCAGTCTGAGAAAAAGCAGAGGATGAGACAGACGAGTTTGGGGCTCAGAAGCAATGAAAACAAACATGACCCTGCTAAAATACAATATCCTTCCTCTAGCTAGCTCACAAAACAGCTAAATCAGAGCAATCAGCTCCCCCAGATCATAGGACCAAGGCAGGTGTGAGACACAGCACTGGGTTTACACACTCAGTGAGGCCAGAAATACCAAACACGGCTCTCCAGCCTTCACCCACCTCCTCCAAGGAGAACACTGAGGAGCAGAACCAGTGCCAGGCAGCAGGGTGGCAGGATCTCTGCTTGCAGAGGTAGAGTGAGCTCTCAGCAATCCCTCTGGCTTCGCTTCACCAAGGTCTATGCTTACAAAGCCAGCTCCCTCCCTGCCAAATGCAAACATGACCCTTAGGGGAATAACAGAGCAAAGAATTTGGATGAAGAAGCTTTAAAAAATAAGGAAGAAGACAACCAGCAAATACTTAAGGGAACAGCTACAGAAAAGATTTCAAAAAAAATCCAGAAGCATAAAGGGTTGCTCTTCAGGGAAAGCCAGTCTGAGTGTTCCCAGGGTACCCCTGCCTGCCCACTAAGGTTGGCTTTATTTTCGAGTATGCCCAGTGGTCACCCACTGACAGAAACCACAGAAAGAAGCTCTGGGCAGACAGCAGATTTTAAAAAAAAAAGAAAAAAAAGACAAAAAAAAAAGATGGCAACAATTATTCTTGCACTCTTCATCCAAGAAAGCCTGAGGTCCTTCACATCTTGCCCTCAAGGCTGAGCAAGCTACCGTGAAACTCCCTGTGTGCTTTCTGCAGGGCAGACCATGGTGCAGCCTCCCGGCGAGCGGGAGCCCCTGGGGACTGTGGATAAGCCAGGCTTAATTACCTCTCTATCTTCCTTTTTTAATTTTCTCTCCCTCTGGTCCTCCGTTTCTATCCCACAGCCACTGCTCATCCTCCATGGCAGCGGGATGTGGTGGTGGCCTTCCCTATGTCCCCGTGTTGAGGATGCTCTGCTCACTGAGCACATGGGGGGGCTTTGTAACATCAGCATCCACCCCCAAGGCTCATTCTCTGACTGCCCAGCTCCCCAGTGGCTGACAGTGACCGATGGGCATCAGCCTGTGAGCTCTGAGCAAACAGTACAGGGATGAGGGGGAAGGGAACCTGCCCTCGCTTTTATTCACCCAGCAGCGGGGTTGTGATGGGGATTTGGTGCACTGACTCCACATAACTCCTGGCTCTGCTGCCCCAGTGCCATCCCTGGTCCCCCCACACCACAGCATCTTCCTGCTGCACAAACACCCGATGAGCTGATGTTAAAGACCATCTCTCACATGCATTTAAATAAATGATGCTGCTGCAATATTGATTTAGCTGTGCAGCCCTCTGAACGCTACATTAGTGTCATGGTAGCTGAGGGAGAAAAACCTCTCGTTCCCCATGGCTGGGGTGGAGGAGCTGCAGAGCAGCCCAGCAGCCGTGGTGGCTGCTCCCCTTGGCAGGGCTGACCATGGCCTCAGGAGGATTGGAAGGGAAGTTTGTTTTCAAGTCAGCTCAGTCCAGATTCCTGGGTTTTCCAGATGGTTTGGCCGTCTGGGGATGCCTCTTGATGCCTTTCACAGAACGAGCCCTCCCTGGAATATGGGAAATGTGAACTAATATTAAAGTCCAAAGACAGATTGCAGGAATATTTTCCTCTATTGAAAGCAGGAGACTAAAAATACAGATGTGTCAAGAAATCGAAGGGCGGATTTTCTCCTTCACCACTATGGTTCTGGGATTCTTTTTATAGCCCAAATACTGATGAAAAAAAAAAGAGCCTTTCCTAAAATGTCCAAACTTAAGAGTCTGTTTCTGCAGAGGAAATTACTATTTCAGTGCAGGATAACCCCATGTGCACAAGAAACAGGACGTTGGAAGAAAATGGGGATTCCTGGGGAGGGCATCCCTGGATGAACCACAGCTGCCAAGGGATGTGCAGTATTGATGGCTAAGTGCTCATTGTAGGCCCCTTCCAACTATTCCATTCATGCTGGTGACCACTAGTGAAGTAGCAGGAGCATCTCAAGATGCCTGTGCTGTGTCCGGGCACACATGGGATGGGCTCACTCCAGCCACAGCAGCTCCAGCAGATCCCAAGTGAGCACCCGAGGATGCACACAAGCCACTGCACAGTTTCACTTGTCACCCCTGGAGCTGACAGTCCTCACACAGACTTCAGTTTGCACCCCTAGCCCTTGGAAAAATTCCATTTCCACTTGCTTTTTCCAGGGAGAGTCTCTGCAGCTCCAGCATCAGCCCCACTCAGAGGGGAAGGCACACTCACTGCCTGCTTTAAACAAGAAAATCCATACATGGTAGAAAAGTTTATAAAAAGGCATAATCATTTCGATCTCAGATAGAGCCAGCACGTGATGGAAAGAATTTCACAATTGGCAGGGCAGGAGAATCAATTTAAGGTGTTTACACAATGCAAAGCTCCCAGTGTATAATTATCATTTTATAGTCAATCAATTGTAATTCTGATCCAGGAGTGCAGCAAGGGAAAATTAGCATTCAGCAGCACCTTTGATAAATTAGTGAGGATTATGGAGTCTGTGTTTGCAGAGATTTTGGTCTGGCACTAGGGGAGGATTTAAAAATGGCAAAGTTTTTGCCTCTTTAGCTGAATACACCAGGGGCTGAGGAATTCAAAGCTGGTTAGTTCTGGAAGACAAGTAGGATTAAAGCTATGGAGAGGGCAGGGATCTATTCTGTATTTGATTAGGAGTTTTATGATGCAAAGAAGCTTTGGGGAATGCTTCAGCTCTCCCTGCATGGGATTATACACATCACTGTATTAATTATTAGTATTAGAATGACACCTAGAAACCCCCACAGTGTGCAGAGCCCTTCTGTTCAAGGCACTGAATAGTTCAAATGTGATCCAAATCCTGCTGAAGTGACCTGGAATCTGAGCTCACTCATTTCCCTGAGGTCTGGATAAGGTCCCTGGAAGGGATGGCTGGACCCAGGGAAGGGGCTTGGGAGCTTCCCAGGGACCATTCTCTGCAGATGCTGCAGGTCAGGGCATCCCAAACCAAGCACAAGAAGCTGCTTTCAGAGGAGTCATCAGATAATGATGAAATAACCCAAATCACCCACATGCAGCCACAAATCTTTCCCAGATGAAACATCAGGCAGGGGTTAATGAGCATTTCCAAAAAAAAATCTTGCCTCTTAACATTTATGATGCAAATTAACAAACCTGATGTCATCCTTTGCCTAACAGTGTCCCTGCAACAGGTCTGTGTCCTCATTCCCAAGAGCTGGCTGCAGCATTTCTCCCCAGCAAGGTACCACTTTGCAGGGGACTCTTGTGACCGTGGGGAGTGGTGCTGAGCCCAGGCAGGTTGAAGTGCCCAGGACACATTTCTCACACAGGGTTTGTTTTATCTCGGGTACCCATCTCAGCTAAAAAGACACCACTCAGCTCCTTGCAGCAGTCTCATGACCTGCCCCAAGACCTTTCTGTAAGCCTCGGTCACTACTTTGAACACGATGCAGACCAGATACATAGACCTTTCTCTTCAAAAAGCAAAGTCATCCTGAGCAGGGGTGAAAAGCCAAACCCTCAAAAGCCTTGGTGACCCAAAATCAGTCAGCACTTGGTGTCAGGGAAAGCAAGACAGAATTATTGCAAACCACTAACTGCTGATGGGAAACCCCAGCACTGCCTGCCCACCTCGCCGGGTCTCAAGACCTCAGAGCTGAAACTGCTCCCAGAAACCATCAGAAAACTCACTCAGTAAAATGATCAATTAAAGAGAGAAGTTTTTCTGCCAGGTGAACAACTTCCACGGGTAAACTGAGAAGCTGAAGGCTGTGGTGGCTGCTGGCAGGAGGGCTGGAAGGAGATATCTGGGGATGGGCAAGACCCTGCACACCAGCTCATCATCCACTTGCCCCTCCAAGCCTCTGAACATTTTCCTTTGGGAAAATAAGGAATTTGGAATCCCCCAGCCCCAGAGGGGCCAGCCTTTCCCCCTTGACCTGCCCCATCACACTCCTTTCCCACAGTGCCTTTTAGCAACACAATTAATAGACAAAAAGGGATGGGGAAAAAAATAATACAGAAGAAAAAGGGCCCCAAGCAGCAGCTGGGTACAGGAACTGTGAGACCAACACTCCCTCATCAGCCATGTCCTTGGGGGAGACGCCACCGGGCTCTTTGCTGGAAGGAGGGGAAGCTGCTCTGTATGCACAGCCCACCCCTCATCTCTGCCGGCTTTATCATGGTAATACCGGGAGCCCAGTCTGGTGGCAATAATCTCCTCATTCTCTGCCATTTCCTCAAGGGGGTAAAGATCATGGAGCATTAACACAACGGATGTGCACTTTGAACCAGAAGCTGTTCCCCGGGCTATAAATCAGAGCCTGCCACCGCAGCACAATGGCCCTGAAATTAATTACCCCATCACTTTGCCAAAGAGAAAGCGCCTGGTGCCTCTGAGGATGCACGAAGACTTTCTGGACAGCCCTGGGGATGTGCCGTGGGGTGCCCAGAGCCACCACCAATACCTGGGTGCCAGCTGGAGGCAAACCCTCGCTGCCAGCCCAGGGGGTTTTTGGACTCAAGTGTCCTTTGAAACACCTTTAACCACCTGGGAAGGTCTATTCTGCTCTCTCCTCACCCCAATTTGCCTACTGCACGTTTACCAGAGATTATGCCAAAACAACCAAGAGATATGCCACATCCCCACAAACACATATTTCACCCTCTAGCCTATTTGGCTGAAGGTCTCTGTCAGCAAACACCCCTCCAGGGACGCATCAACCCCCCAACACCAGCTGAATTTCACAGCCAGGACACCGAGGTGTTGCAGCAGCTGTACCAGCATCACCAGGAGGGAGCATTGCCCAGCTGAAATCAGCTACAAAACAGGGCTCCCTTGGGCTGCTCGGGGAGATGCTTTGCTGCCCTTCCTGCTGTCATATTTATGAGAAACACAAACCCTCTCTCCCTTCCTAGCAAGCAGAAAGGTCATATCAAGCAAGCAGCGAGATTTCCAGCTCAGACAGACTGTTTGGGGGTTGTTCACAGTAAGGTTTTTAATTTCTTTCATTTTTTCTACATCAAGAACCGGCACAGCACAGACCGCACACAACGTTCGGTCCTCATCTTGCTTGAAACGAAAGAAAAAAGAACAAAGCTGGTGCCCAATCCATCCAGAGCAACTCCTGATCTTCCTCTACCCACTGCAAACTCTCACCTTGGTTCTCCCCATCCCACCCTCAGAGCTGGCAGTGCTGTCCCTCCATCTGCACACCCCAGCAGGACCACGGCTCCTCCGAGACGCTCCGACAACAGCCGTGACAAGAAGCCAAAAGCATCGCTGCCTTTGGGAGCAGGCACAGCTAAATTGATGGGAAAAACAAGACCTAAAAACACTGGTGCTAATGGCAGGGAGAGGTTGTATAGCACAAATAAAACCACAATCCAAGTGATGCGCAGTAAAATGGCAGCATCCATCAGTTCTGAGATGTTTGCTTGCTAAGTGGAGGCGCTGGCTATTAGTTTTGTGACCATTACTAAAGAGAAAGGGAAAATTACTCTTGTTTTTTCAGCCTGGATTTCCTGCTGTCTGTGCTGCACAACCTGTCCCTCTATGCACAAAAAGGTGTAAAAGGACAAAGAAAGATGAACCAGGCAACCAAAATATAAGCCAAGTCCATTTTTTTTTTCAGAGATATTTACATTTCAGGAAAGGAAACAAAATCCATCCCCAAACAAACTAGTTTCTAGTTGCTGCTCCTCTCTCCATCCCCATCACAGCACAGCTCAGTAAATAATACACTGCATCCCTTTAGCACCCATCACCAAACCTCAGTACAGGGCAGGAGACACCTCTTGGAAACCTCCAGCAAAGCTCTATTGTCCAGGCCATGGTTCTCATGAATAAAAAAAAAAAAGGAGGGGGTGGGTTTCCAAGGTTTCTTAGAAAATTAAGATGGTAAAGATGGAAAAGCCTCATGTCCATGCAGGAGTGGGTGCACTGAGGAGCACAGCTCTGAATTCGCCATGACAAAACCCACCAGGGTGTGCCAGCACTATCTCCTTCATGGAGATGCTGTTTCAAGAGGGCTTCACATTGGGAAATGAAGAGGGGTGGCTGAAATGTGGCTCCAGGACACCTCTCCCCTGTCCTTGACCATAGCAGATCCCAAAGGAAACCCCCTTATCAACCAGAATCAAGAGGGCACTCATCCTGAATGCATTTGCTGCTGGCCAGGGCCATATTCAACAGCCAGGAGCTGCCCAGAGAGACAAGTTTTTAATTGCATGTTGTTTCCAATTAAGAACCACACTGCTCAGCTGAGAGACAACCAGGGACTGTAGTCACACCCCCCTGGGGTGTATGTAACACAGAGCTGCCTTTAACACCAAGATCATCAACATCTCCCAGGGGATCTGCACCCAGGAACACAAGGCAACCATCAAATGTATTTTCAGGCCAGTTCTCCTAGAAAAACCTCATTGCCTGCCATTCTCTCCTGCAGCATTAATTCTGTCCGTGCTGCTGCTCTAAAGTGAGACAGAAAGCAAAGCAGTTTGAGTGTTGCAGGAGAGTCTCTAACAGCCGTTTATAGCCGGTGTGGGAGAGCAAATAAATACCCCAGCTCGGTGAGGTGAGGAACATCTCTCCTCACCAGTGCCAGCTTTAGCCAGTTGAATGCACACCAGTGTTCAGAGCCCGGGGAAGGACCCACGTGTCAGCCACCAAGCAGCTGAGACAAAGCCAAAGCCCCACCTGGCCTTGGGGATCTGCACCCAGGCTGTGACTTACAGCAGACAGCAGCTTCTAGGAAGATTCAGTCACTTAAGTGAAACTCTGGTTTCTGCTCACTCAAGATCACGTTTCCATCAACTTGAGCCACTTTGAGTCACATATTTTTTTCCTCCAAATCTAAGTTAGTCCCAAAAGGAAAACTGCCATCCTTCCTCCAGAAGGTTGTGGTCACCCATCCCACATTCTCATGATGAACCTCATGGGTCCCTTCCAACCTGAGGTGTTGTGTGATTCTATCTGAGAGTCCATGCTGCTGAAACATTGCTGGGCTTCAGAGGAGCCATCACCACCTGAAGCTCTGTCACCATCCCAGCTGGCATTTCCAGGCTTCACTACCCCCACAGACACCCTGTTACACACCAGGGTACTGATGCTCCTTGAGATAACCTCCCTAAGGATGGAACAGGAAAAATATGGGTTTAATTAAGTGTTTTCAGATGAAGTTTTTATAACCAAGAGGCCCCAGAACAAGAACAAAAGCTTCCTTTCAGGCAAAATAAATGTTTGATGAGGAATTTAATCAAAATCAGCACAACTTTGAGGGAGTGGAAAGGAACTGTGGCAAGTAAGTGTGTTGTTGCATTTTGGAGGATATTAGGTCCCCTGGCCCAGGCCACTCCAGACAAGGCTCACTTGTCCATTGGGAGAGCATTTCCCTGACTGTCCTGCACCTCCTCTCCCACCATCCTAATTTGACAAGAGACAATTGAACAAACCCTTGGGCACTCCTCAGAAGCCAAACAGGGACCAGGGCTGGTCTGTCATGGAGAACTCAGAGCAGGTCCTACAGAGGACCCCACTCTTAAGGGCTGCTGAGCCCCACCAGCCCCTCACCTTCCCAAACAAAAACTGCTTCCCAAACCAAAGCCCCAGTTCAGCAGGCAGCAGACAAAAGCAGGGAGCTGACTGTTCTTACAGGGACCCCAAACCTCTTTATCCACTGAAGAGGATGCTTCAGGCCCCTTTTGCTCTTCAGCAGTTGACCCATGCAAGCACCACCTCATCCTGCTGTAGAGAAAAGCTTTCCCAAAACCCTGTATCAAAAACCTGTCTTGAATATATATAACTTTTTTTTTCCCTTCTAATAATAAAACATTTAGTTCTAGGTCACTAAGCAGAGGAGATGGAAGAGGAGAGGGAGAGCTGCTCTGATCTCTTTTGCAGCTTTTTATAGAGAAATGTTCTGCTTAACTGCTTTTCTGAAAAAAATCCACAACAAACCCAAACCCAAAACCTTTCACAGTATAAATGTGGACTGGCCATCAGCCAAGGCTGCCTGGCTTTAACCTGATGGTGTTATCAGCTCCGAGGTCTCGTTGGTAACCAAAGGTAAGTAGTAATTCAAAGGAGTGGTGTAAAAGCCCCTTCTCCCTGCCTGGAAGAACCAGATATTCACAGAAGAGCTAAATGGCAATAACCAGCCCAAACCCATCCATCTGCAGCAGACCCGAGCCAGGAGGTGGGGAGGAAAGGCCCCAGGCCAGGCCCAGCTGGGGGGAATGGGGCAACACCACCAGGATCCTCCACACCCAAAGACCCAGCTCTGCCCCTTCCCTCCCCAGCAAACCACCACAGCTCACCAGTGACACCATGTCCTCCTGCCCATGAGAGTCCTTAATTGCTTATTAATCATTCCCATCAGCCAAACCATCCATCACTTCAGTGGGTTTAATTCCCCTTGCCTAAATTTCCTCTAGTTTGTTGGTTGTTTCTTGCATGAAGGGATAACTCACAGGTGGTTCCCCCCACACTGTGGCACACTGGGGGGGCTAAGGCAGCAGTGAAGCTGATGGGGAAGAGAATGGCTCAGGGATTTGGGCACCAGTGGGTGTGGAGACTCAGACCCCACCAGGGAGTATGACAAGGCCATGTGCAACTTGCTGGTGAGACCTTGAGGAGCTCGCCCAGCTCTGTGACCTGTGAAGCCTCCTCTGAGTGCCAGGCACAGCCAGGACTGTGGCTTTAGCCTTTCACTGAGGGTTATGTGAGGGGCAACCACCAAAGAAACCAACTCACTCTGCCCCAGAATCACAGCAGGAGTAACGCCAGGGGAATAAGGGGGAGTGTGGAGCGAGCACTGGGATTTGCCTGGATTAAACAGAATATGAATTTAAACCCTGGGAAGTTTCTCCTCTCCTGCAGCGATCTCCTCTAAAGCTCTGTGTGCATCCATTTGGATGAAGAACAGTTTGCTTGGTTTTTATTCCCCATTATTCCCCAATAAGAGAGCAGAGCCTGAGTTCTTGCTGAAAAGCAGGCGCTCACGTAAGCCTTACAGAAAATGTCTGTCTCATGGCTTGATAGCCATAACAAAAATGATTAATAATCTGCTGCAGACACTTCTAATTGCGATAGCTTCCTCTTGTGAATTTAAATAGCTTTCTTGAATTACTGCCTTTGACACAATCAATAAAGCTGAGTTATTGCTTTATCGGGCAGTTCTGGGGGGTGCCTCATCTATGGCAAGGGGGAAGCAGAAACCTGGGGAGCCAAAATCCCTCAAAAACTTCCAAACCAGGGGTTTGCTCCCAGCAGAGCTGGGCCACCGTGGCCGCAGAGCCCCCTGGGCTTATTTATAACCCTTTAAACAGACTTGACAGCGAGCTAGAGACAGAGCGGGAACCCATCACAGCCCAGCAACAAATATTTAATGACTACTTGTAAACCCAAGCAATATGTTTAACTTTTCCCATTCCCTATAAAAGGGCTCTTATTTAGCTGAAGCGGGCTCTGCAGTTAAATATAGGGTGTTATGGCATGCCAGGGTCTCGGGGGGACACGGGGAGAGTTTTTCAGCCAGGATTTCCAACCTCTTGACGTGGAAAAGGACGTGAGCTTCACCTCAGAGTAACCCACACCAGCAACACAGGGCAGCAATGCTGACCCATCCCCAGAAGAGACTTTTCACAACAGCCATCAGTAGGGAGAAATATTTTCTTTTCTAGTTTCAGATTGAAACCAGGAATTTATAGATTTTTTTTCCCCTCTTCTGAAGAAAATAATAGTATTTCTTTCTAACAGAAAAAAAAAAAAGCAAGAACTCATTTCAGGCTTTTGGGAAAGCAAGATTCTGCTTTCATTCAATACCCGTTCACACAAACTTAATAAATTGAAGAGAAAGGCTCCCAAGCCATCAACTAAATGACTTAAAATCCAGAGCAGAACATCCCAAAGAGATGGTGCTCCATGCACCATCCATCTCTCTCACCAATGTGCCCAGCACAGCACCTGCTTCTCCTCCTGCCCCCATAAAGTTGGGTCAGGATGGGCTTGAGCAACACCAAGATGCTGCTCCAGCAGCTGGGCCATGCTCTGGGGACAGATCCTGCTTTCTGGCCCCAGCCCACTCTGGTGGGAAGAAGCCTAAAAATGAGATTTTGTCTAAAAATAATCTCCTTGAGGTCAGCAGTGTCTTGGGGAGCAAGTGGTCTCACAGAAGAGAGAGGTTTCCATTATTTAGGCCAAACTAAATGTTGACTTTTGATTTGTTTGGTTTGGGGTTGGGTTTTTTTTAAAGCCAGTTGTCTCATTCCCTGACTGGGGATAGAAACAACCACTCTGGTGAGAACCCAGTTGCAAATTCTGTCTACCCACCACAAGCAGATAATGCACTAACAAGATTTTATGGTCAGATGAAATGGGTTTTTTTGTTGTTTCTAAATTCATGCCTTTGATAGATTCTTTAAAGTACTAAAAAATTTCATTTTAAGACATATTGCATTATGTTAGCATTAAACTATTATTTTTTCCATGAGAAACCTCTGCTAGACCTCCCCAGCATGAAAAAACACCCCCAAAATTAGGAAAAATATTCTCCTGAGGTTAAGGACTTTCCATAAGTCACGGTGAGTCTCTGCCCTAATAGAGATGGATGAGTCACAGGTGGGGCCACTCAGAGAAAACCCCATTTTTCATTTTGATAGCACCTTTTAACAGGAGCTCTTGAAGTGCTGGAAAAAACTCAGTGCTGCTTCCCGGGCATGGGTCAGGGAAGGAAATCCCCCTTCAGGGAGAGAACCAAGGCAAACTTTCTGGTTTTGCTTTCCTCTGGATCAACCAGCCCAAATCCAGCCTGACGCCATGGAGGCTTCACCAGTGCAGGAGCTCACACCTTGCCTCAAAGGCAGCATCCTGCACCAGAACCCTCAAGATTTCCTGGGATCACAAAAAAACCCACCCCAACTAACTGACAGACACTTTTTTGCTCCATCTGTGCTCTCAGCACCACAGGGGAGACAGCACAACAAATATTTGCAACAGGATTGGTTCTTTTAAAGCGAAAAATGAGTAAAATCTTGTTAAGTTGACCACTAGAGGCAAGTATAAAGTGGGATTTTCCTGTCTGGGAAGGAAACATTCCCTTTTTCTGGACTAACTCAACTGCACAGCATCTTCTCTCAGCACCTTAATTCCCCAGGTGCTGGGTGAAGCCTCATGCAGCAGCAGAGCACCCACTGGGGAAGGGGATTAACACATGGAAGAGAATCCCAGTTTTAGCAGAACCCTTCCTTTGGTTTCATAAGCACCAGGGATGTTACACCAGTGAGGTGTGGAGCTAACACACAGGGGCACTGAAGAATTAAAATGATTGCAGAGCAGAGGCACCAGTGGGGCAGGGGGAGGGCTCGTGGAGATGCTCTGCACCAGCCTGTGGGTTTGCCCAGTCCTGGGGCAGCAAGTCTGACAGTGCTCCTGGCACAACTTATGGATAAATCTAGAAGGATCACTTTGTGGAGAAGACTTATTTCTGATAGATGGGGGTTAAGCAATAGCACAAAGACTGGGCATGGAACAATCATCAGGTACCAGCTCAACAGCCTCAGCAACACACCCACCTGGGGTTTGGGTCCATCCAGAGGCCATGAACAGACCTGAAAGCTGCAATGAGCTACCCCAAACACAAGATTACCCGTGCCCCAGAACAGCTGCTGTATTCCTAGCTCAGCCTCAGAGCATCTCAGGAAATTAAGAAGAAAAAAAAAAAAAAAAAAGGAAAAAACCCAACCCTATTACATCAGCGACTGCCAGCGAGGAGGGAACGGCGAGTGCTGGCAAGCAGAAGGCAATGTTCCTGCCGTAACGCCGGAGCAATGACATCTCCTTCAAGGACAAAAAAGAAGATAAAGTTCCCAGCCCCAGCCAAAATGATTGACGACTGCAAGGGATGGCAAGTGTTCCAGGGAAAGGGAAAAAAGAACCCTGGAAATGCCTAGAAAAGGGAGCTGCTTGCTCGGGATCGCTGCGCAGAGTAACACTGGGTCAGATCCTGCCCCGCACGGGATCACCCCAACTCACTCCCCTCCATCCTCACTGTGTCCTCCCAGGGGAGGGCTGCCCCTCACCCATGGCCTCTTGGCATCAGCTCCAGCAGCTTCCCTTTCTAACTCCCCCACGCTGTACCTTGAGGGATTGTGAATTTTTAGGTCATTTCCACAATAAAATGATTTAAAAAGCAGAGGAGCTGGCTCCTGCTCTCAGCTGCACAGAGGAAATTCCTCCCCATCTCTCAGAGGCTTTACACTGGTGCTGGAGTTGCTCCCACCACCATCTTTTAATAATTTTTAACTCCCACTTCCCCAGTTCCTTGTTCAGCTGCTTCAATCACCAAATTTCTTAAATCCCTGAGACCAAAGGAAAAAAACCCACAACCAATCAAAAAACCACACACACAAAAAAACTAAAACACAAAATAATTTAAAATAAACTTATTTAAAGGCTGCTAATATTGGACCAAGTGATGGGGAACAGCAGAGGAACAGTCAGGAGAGCTGTTGCCCCAGGAAAAGCCCTCTGAGTCCTCAGGCACCTTGGCCAAAAATGGTAACCAGGGCACTTGGCAAGTGCTGGATTTCCATGGCATGGCTGCAGAAAGTGGCAAGTACTCATGGTGCTCCAGAGCTCCTCTTCCCTGGCTGGGTGTGAGAGCAGCCATCATGTCCTGCCTTCCCACAGCACAGAAGGAAGGAAAGGAGAAGCAGCATCTGACTGACAACTGTCATCTCCTACAGACACATCTCCTGCAATGGAGCAATTCCCCCAGCAAATGTCCCCAGAGCTCAGGCCAGGTATTTAAAGGAACACAATTAAGGGTAGCATCTAGTAATTCAGTCTTGACATGAACCAGCCTCTCCGTTTCTTGGCTCTTGCCCTGGATTTGTGGGGAGGTTGAAGATATCACCTGCTATATTAAGCATGATATACAGCTTAATGGCCAAAAAACACAGATCTGGCCTATTGCCTCCTCTCCCACCCATGCTCCAAGCTCTTAATTAATTTGCTCTCTTTAACATCTTTATGTGAACAGGTTTTCAGGCATGGCAGAAATCCACCATTGGCAGTTACAGAAACAAAAGGAGGAGACAGACAAGTTTTCTAGAACCTTGTTTACAATTCCAGATAAAAAAAGCACCACACAAATAGAGTTGGGTGATGAATCCCAGCTTTGGGACCTGCCCTGCTGCAAGGACACGCTCCAGGCCAGCCCTGACACCCACACCAATGTTGGGGAGCACATTAGCCCTCAGATGTTTGTAGAAACACATCCCTCTTGTGATACATCGGGAATCAGCCCCCACAAAATAAAGGCATGAAAAGCCCTTTGATTGATGTAGAAAAGGAGGATTCAGTCTCTGGCAGTGAGGATGAGCCTCCACAGCAGCCTCCCGTGGGCTGAGCCCATCCCAGGAGGATGGGGAAGCAGCTCCTACCAGGGCTTATGTCAATTAATAGGTAGCTGAAATGCAAATCGCTTCACCAGCAGCTGGAGATGCCGGGGGACTGGTGGAACTGGTGTCCATCTCCCCCCACACCCCAGCGGCTTCAGGCTGACAAGAGGCACTGCAGCTGGGGGCAGAGACCAGCCCTTCCTGGCAGCAATGGAGCTGCACATCCCCGCAGCGCCCTCCCTCCCCAGCAAACACGGTGGATAGTCAATAATCGGGCACATCTCTAGACCCATGGAATGCCTCTTTGGAGCCCAGAGCATCAGTGCCATGGCCCAGCAGCTGGTCAGCTACTCCCAGTTGCCCTCCAAGATCCCAGCACCACCAGTAACCCTCCCGCAGGGCTGCCCTAGAGAGGAGGAAGGGACGTGGAGGGAACTAATCTGTGCGAGACACATTAGCGCGTTAACGGGAGGGAAAGCAAGGGCCGCAGATAAACCTTAATGATATAAATGTATCCTGTAATTAACATTTAACATGCAGGGAAGGCAGCCCTCGAGTGGAGCCGTTGCTACCAAGGAGAAACGTGGTCATTTATATTCCATGTGGGTCCGGGAGCAGGCGAGGAAGCTCCCGCACACGCTGCGAGCGCTCACATGTGTAAATAACGGCTCTTTGCAGGCGGGGAGGGAATTCACAGCAAACAGCATTCTGTGCGCTTGCTCAAGTGGCTGATGTTTAAATAATACCAGCTAAGTGATGCATTTGTGTTCCGGCGCTAATCAGTGCCAGGGGCCCGCGGCTCCAGTAGGGAAATTGCCTTCCTCAATCATTTAGGACCGTCTACGGCTTCTCGGGACCCAGAGAGGTTCGTTGTTAGCCTTGCTGCTCGAACTCACACGTGGGTTTTGGGGGAGAAAAATCAGGAGTGGAGATTTAATAGCCCATACACGACTGGCAACCAGCCTGAGGGTTCCGGGCAGCTCTCGGTATCCCCCTTCCGCAATGCCTGGAGAAGGGAGGTCTGGAGGAGACGTTGTTCCCCACCTTCTGCCCACCTAACACATCTCATCTGAGCCTGCAACAGAGCCCCAAACCTCAGCCACGCTGGGGAAGCACCGCAGTGACCCAGAGTGTGGGTGGAGAGGGCTGCCCGGAGGAGAAGTAGAGACCAGAGCGGCCAAAAGCAATTTCTAGTGAGTGCAGCAAGTGTCTTTCCCTCTGCAAGGCGTACTCAGGGCTTTCATTGCCAACCTAAACATTATTCCAACTGTGAAACAGAGACCATAATACATGTCACAGTTGGAGACTAGCAGGTTTTTATAACCAAATCTGGAAAACAACAGTCGTGCGCTTATTTTGAAGACATCACAGCTTTTCCCTAACCAGGTAAGGGGAGGAAATCCTTCCCCTGGGGTCTCCTGAGCTGCTGGGGAAACAGCAGATCCCAGAGCAAACCAGCCAAGGGGTAGAGAGGACACACAACCACCACACTATTAACTGTTGCACTTTTCCAACGGCTAAAATTGCAAGTGTGCATTAAATATCTTATTGAGACTATCAGCACATACAATTTGTGGTCATTAAATGTATTTCCTTCATGTTTCCCTGAGGCTAGAACAAACCTTACTTCCAGATCGTTTGCAAGAAAACTCTCCAAAGACTATAATTTACCTGCTGCCAACACCATAAATCTTTAAAATTAGTTAGTTGACTGCTTGCTAATGACCATAAATGTGTTCACTAATACAGCTACTTTTTAATTAGCTCACAAGAAGAGATTTGAGGGGAGAGGAACACTCAGACTTTTTTTTTTTTAATGGAAAGCAATATTACCCAAGATATCAGAGGGCACAAATGAAAGCACAGCCTCCTTCTCTCTCCAAGCCCAGCAGTTTAGGGTAATAACCTCTCAGTGAGGCTCAGAAAGCTGGATCCAGGCTCATTTCACCACCCAGGCTGATGGCAGACACAGTTACACTGGAGCCACTTGATGAATGATGGAAAATGGGGGACATTCCCATTGTCAGAAAGGAGGGGGGAATGCAAACAGCAGCTCAGGGCTGCTCCAGGGCACCAGCAGGACCCTGTGATGGTCAAGGGGGCCAGTGGGTTTTTCCTGATCCCCCTGCACCATTCCCACTGCAGAGTCATTGGCTTCAGAGCCGGCTCCGCACGCTAGCACTCGCTCCCCGTGCAGGGCAACAGCTCTGCCTGAATTCCCACATTTATTCTTAATTACTTGGTGAAGAAGTCAGATATATTGACCGCTGCCTCTTCGATACATTATTCATGTGCCAGGAGAGGCAATTTCCAGAAGTTCACCTTGTTGGATCCTTCCAAGGGAAGGAAAGGCGTTGTGTTTTTTTTTTCCTGGGTGTCAGCAATTGCAGCCCTGTTAGCAGAGATGGATCCCTGCACCCTGCACGGGGGCAGAGGATTTCCAGGGGCCACGGCCCAGCACAAGGGCTGCAAACATCAGCGCTTGGAGGCATTTTGCAAGGCAGACATTTTAATTTAAATCGATGAGTTATTGATTCATTTTTCACGCTGGAAGGAGTGAGCACAGTGTGTATTTCTGCCACTCGATCTGTACTTCTGATGACCTCAGGCATACAGTATAAACCTGATGTAAAATATTTCCTTTTCTAATAGGAGAGCTTTTATGGCCTTGGACCCGAGCGAGCAGAAAGTCATCTGGGGAAGGATGTCTGAATGGGAAACCGTGGCAAGGAAGGTAATTAATGTTCAGCGCACACTCTCAAATTAGCCTACCCCTGAAGAGGAAGGAAATGAATCACAAGTTGAACTTTTATATAGCCTCAGGGTCTTCATGGACACTTACAAAATTTCCTGGTGTACAGGAGCTGATAACAGGCTCAGCTCCCCACGCCCACGGGCTTGGGGA
This sequence comes from Corythornis vintsioides, assembly GCA_025447755.1. Lineage (NCBI taxonomy): Eukaryota > Metazoa > Chordata > Aves > Coraciiformes > Alcedinidae > Corythornis > Corythornis vintsioides. Next base: position 38,275 of record JAOEGS010013252.1, on the reverse strand, counting down.
AGAGCAGCTGAACAAAGCCAGGGAGGAGAGACCCGTTGCCCCTCGGGAGGCCACCCCGTGCCCATGGATTGCTTTAGAAAAGCAGGAAGTTAACGGGGATTTTTAGGAGAGTAACTGAATTAGAAAGCTCAGGGGACACAGAGAAAACTATCATTGGAGTAGCAACTCTTACCCTCTGCAATCCAAAAAAATCCAGCCCAAGCAGCGCAAGATGTGGGAAGATGTGAAGAACCAGCACAGATGTCTGCTGGAGGAGGTGCCTGACCACTCCTGGGATGCCCTGTTAGGAGGTACCTGCCCTGCATCTCCCCCTTTCCCTGAGCTGGAACCAGGCCCTTGGTGCAAGGTGCCTGCAGATCAGCAAGCCCTCACCTCAGGGACTTTATCAGAAAGACAAAACCCAGCTGGAGAGAGGACATGAGCAAAAAAGAGCCAAAGCACAGCTGTGCCCAGAGCTGCCTGCCTCCTGTGGGAAAAACATTCTCTTTTCCAGCTATTTTGCACTTTCCCCAAGATGATTCTCCAGCAATAGATCTTCTGCCTCCTTCCAGTTCATCCTCTGACTCTGGAACCATTATCTAAAACCAGCAACATCACAGTGACTTCTGTGGTCACTCCTGCCATGTCATGGGGGATGAGGATGTCTAGCCAAGGAAGGCAGTGATGACCACAGGCACCAAAGACCTTGCTTGACTGCACTCTGCTCCAGAAATCAGAAATTTCAATCAAAATAGCAGCAGCAGAGCCTAGCTGTGGAACGGGCTCTGAAGGGAAGGGATTTTCCACGGTTTTCCATGAGATACCAGCAGGTCTTTGCCCAGTCTGCGTAATTGAGTCCTTTGAAGTCTGGCTCATAAAACAGCAACAACAAAAATCACTTTCATGTCTCTAATAAAGCAGAACTATAAAACCATGAGCCAGCTTCCCAGAAAAGCTGCCCTGTGCGAGTCAAGGCGCCAGCCGGGGTTTTAACTGATGGCACGGCGGCACAGAGGGAGCCCAGAGGAGCTGGGGGAAGGAGAGGCCAAGACAAGTGTAGGTGCAGGGGCAGCGTGTCCCATCCCAGCCCCAGGGCTTGACCTCACTGCAGTTGGGGTCATTTCAACTGGGTGCTGCATCTTGGCCAACCCCAGGCAGAGGGAAGTGTTAACGCTGCCCCGAGGTGCAATGGAGCTGTTAAGATACTGGATACCTTGTAGGAAGGTGTGGTGTGGAAAGTCAGGGCAGAAACTCAGTGAGGAAGCAGTTCAGCATGGTCCTTCTGGCTGTGAGTTGGGGAAAGCTACATGCAAGTCAACTGCCTCCTCCTGTGCTTGTACCACAGCCACACAGTCCTCCTGCAGCATCCAAGTCCCACTGAATGCCAGCAGGAGCTGGGGAGCATCAAGGTCAACCCCATCCTCTGCACTGGATGGGTCTGAACAAGGGCAGGAGACCCAGGTGCCTCCCGCTCCATCTGTGCCAACCTCTGGGGACAGGTTTGGTCTCCCCTGGGAGCCATACAACATCTCGGCACTCATCTGCACAAACAAATTCTTGCAACTGTGATGAGCAATGAAGATCTCTCTTCCCAGGGGCCCAGAGCTCCAGTACCAGCCTCCTTGCACCATCCAGAAATCTTGGTGGCCTTTACTCACCCCCAAAACCTTCCTCTGTATAAAGGAGTATGATCGGGGGGAAGCATTTCCCCCAGCTGTCTGACAAGAGGTGCCAGTGGGAACGCACAATCCCGAGAGCTCCTGTGCAACATCCACAAGCTGCAGGGAGGTGCCACAACGGGAGAGCCTCAGCTGGTTGTTAATCGAGGCTTTTTGGTCAAGGAGACACCACATCAAGGGCAGTTTTTCTCCCCAGCACTACAGCAAAGCAGCAAAAAACCACAGAGAGATCCTTGCAGGTGAAGGGAAGAGCTACCGAACATAATCTGGATAATCATCTGGGGGATGTTTGTAGAAGAAACCCTTCTGGTAATATTAAATGATAAATTATGTGCCAATAACTTCCCCGGCACCGGTCAGAAGGCATTTCAGAGATGAGCAGGAGATGGGGCCAGTCCTGACAGTGACAAATTGGAAGTGCCGGCAGACACACCGCCCTTCCCAACGAGACGGTGAGGAAATGCCATGTGTCAGCATTTACAAATTAAACCTGCGAGCGGCTGCCGCAGCCCCGCCAGACACGGCTCGCAGAATACATTCCTCTGAGTCACTGCTTCAGCGGCAGCTCTCGCCCAAATTAGGCTGAGCACGGGCTCATTTGCAGAGGAAAATGCAAAAGCCGCATTTGTCATGCGCCAGTGTCCCCAGCTGGCAGCAGGGACTCTGCTGTTAACCCCTGGGGCTCCTCTCTGGGGACCTCCCCAAGGGGCGTGCGCTGGGCGTTGCGCTTCGACCAAGCTCCTGACTGCGAGGAGGGGTTTGGTGCTGAAGGACATTAGGAGATTTAACGCTAGAAAAGACATCAAGGCTTCCAGCCCAAAGCTTGGAGCACTGTTCTTGTGAATAGATAGCAAAGAGCACCCCCAGGTCCTGTCCCTGCCGAGGGCACTTCTCAACCTAGGCTCAGTGTGGGAAACTTCAGGATTATGATTAGACAAGGAATAACAGGAACGGAAAATCCGTGCAGTGCCTCTGTCAAGGGACAAAGCTGCTCCAAACGCACCTGCGCTTGCCAGCGGAGCAGAAGGACCCTTGGCAAAGCCGCAGAGTGCTCCAGAAGCAGAGCTACCTCGCCAGAACCCAGATTCCGGAGCAAACAATAGCTCTTTGTATCGCTAAAGCACACCAGATGGCTGATGCTGAGAGGATCCAAGTTTAAGTGATGCACTAAGCTGCTGTAGAGGAGGAAGCAGGGGTGAGAGCAGAGGAGAGCTCAGGGTGTGGAGCCACGCAGAGAAAGGGCTGGAGGGATAACATGGTATAAAATTCATCCCTAGCTCACCAAACACCCATTCAGGGAAGCTCCTGCTCTGCCAACACCCACAAATGTGTTCAAAGCCAGCGAATGTGGTCCACGAAGAGACCCATGGAGAAGCAGAGCCTAGAGGAGATGTGATTTCCCAGGCTCCACAGGGAAATACACCTCTTAAGTCACACAAAAGGAGAATGTAGAAGTAAATAGCAAGGGAGAAAAAATAGCTGAGGCTTTTCCCTTGTGTGCTAGAGAAAAACTTCTCCTGGAGAAGTGCTCTGTGTGTGCTACCCCCTACAGTGCTCCAGCATGAGGACGTTATGCCAAAGTCAGCAGCCCAAAGCGGGAGGGAAAGCACCCAGTGTTGAGTCAGAGGAAGAGATTTTGCCTATAGATGGTAGAAATGCAACACAGAGCCTGTGAGATGTCACAGGGGAAAGTGCAGTCTGGAAACGGCCACCAGATGAGGTGACAAACCAAGAGATGCAACAAGCCACAAAATGCCAACTGGAAAAGCAGGGCGGGCATGGGACCTGGCCTGAAGATCTCTGCATTGTGAAAGGGAAGACAGTAAAACTCAAACAGCCCAGGCAAAAAACCTTTCATTCTGCAGTGCTGCTGTCATGGTCCCAGCGGGCACTATAAACCACAGAACAGCAGAGGAGAGATAGGGACAGCTATTTTCAGTTGAGAAAAAACAACAATATAAGCTGCAACCAACTGAATTCATGAATCAGATGTGCCCAAAGCTGAAACAAGTGGTTCCTACAACAGGAAAACCCAAAGTCGCACCCAGAGGTGCCGAGACCCAGGGAGATCTGCTCTAGGGTTACCAGGGCATCACTGAAGGGAGGGAGCATCTTCCAAGCACAACAGGAAAGTGCTGGAAAGTGTGAAACTGGGACATCTGAAAGACTTGAAGTTGCACCCTATGACACCTGGGATTGAAAGGGATGGAGGGTGAACAGGAGAGGACCAGGCAGAGGTCCCAGAGGATGCCCAGGAGGGGGAGACACACAGAGGCCACCCTCTCTGAGCACAGCCTCCCCAGCCCAAACTCAGCAAGAGAACAAAAGCACACCGTTTTCATCAGAGCTGCACCCTGGCAGATGTGGTGTTAGGCAAAAGGGCTGCTGGGGGTGGTGGCTGCTGCTCTGCATCAGGACAGTGGGTCTGCTGCAAGGCACAGGAGTCTGGAGCGTGGCCAGCAGGAGCCTGTTTCCTCTGGCTCGTAGGTGGCACCTGGCTGAGCTCACCCAGAGCAGCCTGCACAGAGTTTAACACTTCCCTCAGCTGCTGAAAACCACACACGGATTTGCACCCTTGGCCAGTGGGGGCCACCCTGAGACCAACAGAACACTTGTGCCTCTGTTCCTTAATAAACCCCAAGCTGCTGTAAGCAACAAAATGACCCATTTGTGCAGTTTGTGCTGGCAGCCTGGCTGTGCTCCTTGACCATGGCGTGGGCAGGATGGTGGCAGGGAGCCAGCAGTGCCCAAGGGTACTGTGCTGCCAGGCACCACTGGAGTCGTCATGGAGTAAGGCAATAAATCTCCTGCAGGCTCTTGATTTCCACCTGCACCCCAGTCTCCACCCCCAAATTCCACACACTGCAGCTTTAGCCAGCTGATCTCTTAGGACAGAGGGGGAAAAAAAAAAAACCAACTTCTGGTGATTTATTTCTTGACCCAAACCTATCCTGTACAAAGGAGGTCTCCCATGCCAAGTCTTAGCTTTAAATAAATAAATAAACTCACACTCATTAGTCAGCTCACTTGGCTGGAGCTGTAATAAGAATGTAATAAACTTTCCATATGTCTCTGATAAACCAGACAGCTGAAGTTATGAGCAGAAAAAAGCATCAATTTTTAAATTTCAAAATTTGCCATGTAACTTGGGCCAGGCACTTGTTCTTAGCAAGTCAGGGGAAGGAGACTGTTCCAAGTTTCAGCTGCAAGAGTCAAAGGAGGACACGCCAGCTCACCACTTGTGGCTCCTTTTAAAGCCCCTGCTTTCACCAGCAACATCCATGGCATATTTTCCCAGTGCTGATGGCTGGTTCTCCCTGCTCCAAAACCTGGAGCCATCCCACTGCAGCTAGGAGGTGCTGCCGACCCCGACAGGGCATCCCTCAGCACAGACCCCAACAGCTCCAGGGTGGCCACAGGTGGGAGAGTGTCCCCAGTACAGCCATCCCTTTCCTGAAGGCACAGTCTGGTGAAGAGGCTTTGCATTTCCAGGCATGGAATTCCACCCTTTGGACCCCTAGCCCTTGGTATTTGATGCATTTACATCCACAGTCACAGGAAGAGCAGAAACAGTGACCTTTCAGGCTGACTACACCCCAGGCTCTGCTGTGATGAAACCCTGTACTTGAACCTGGATTTTAACATGTGTTTTAGGAGCTCTGGAAAAGAACTGAAGATGTACTGACACCCTCAGGTATGGCCCAAACCCATTCCAGCACTCAGGCTCACACACAGCCTCAGTGGGAGACCCTCACCTGACAGATTCCTGGTGCTGAGCCCTGTGAACAAGCTGTTTGAGACCAGTGCAAGCCCTCACCCTGGCCCCTGAGAGATGGGCACTGTAGATGGCACCACAAATAACACCCGGGGATGGTAGCACAAGGGATGAAGCAGAAATTGGCTGCAGACTCAGGCCCTGTGGGGGTCTATTAGTCAGTCTGGGGTAGAGCAACCAGCCCTTGGTCCCCATCCAGGCCTTGGGATGGTGGGAGCAGGCTGAGAGCCGGCTGGGACCGTGTCTTTATAGATTTTGCAACCTGCTCTCCTTGCAGCTAGACACAAAGCCAGACCTCGCCCAGGGGGTGAAGCTGAGCACCATCAAGCTCAAAGAGTGATGGGCTTTCAGCGCTTTAATTACAAAGCAGTAGGCGTGAACAGCCCGCCTGATGTTCAGCAGGAAATTGAAGTGCACAGGCAGGCAGACATATTCCTGCACAGCTCCCCTAGCAACTCTGGGAAAGTTTCCAAATTCCTGCACCATTAACATTTAAGGAATCGTCTCTGAACTCTGGTAGTTAAACAGTGAGGAGAAACAAGACACTGTAAATGGATTTGTTCGGTGTAGGTCACTTACTGAAGGGGCTGTTTAAATCAGGGCTTGCTGTTTCACACTGACAGCAAAGGTCTGGCTCAAAGTACTCCATCATTTTAAGTTTTCCACCCTCTTTTTTTTTTTTCCTTTGACCACTATCAGGCACAGGCAGTATCTTATTATCAGGCCCTTCTGCAGCACACTGCAAAAGTGAGGGGACATAAAGCTTCTCAGCTGAGGGTCCCTATTCACAGCAAAGGGTGGCCCAGGGGGACCAGCAGCCCCTCTGCAGCAAGCTGGTGATCACAGCCCACATGCCATGGGCAATGGGGGGTCAGTGGCACAACCACACCAGTCAGTGCCAGTGGGAAGGGACCATGGGCAGCTCTGCCCAGCACAGACCTGCATGCACAGCCTGCTCCTCCTCCACACCCCTCACCCCACACCAGAAGACATCTTGATATCCTGGCAGGGGAAAAAAAAAAAAGCTGTGATTTATTTCCCTGCATGCATCAGCTTGACAACTTTATTGGTGCTTGCAGCAGGAACAGAGCTCAGCACAGGAGGGACCTCACACACAGCTCCTGACACACAGTTGTGCTTCTCCAGTGCCTGGCACAGAGCTCTCCGGGGTCTCAGGACACCCTTGAGCATCCCTCCCTCAGAGTAAATCATCTCCTGGCTAAATCAGCACACGGCTGCAGCAGCTTCCAGGCTAACAGCATGTGCAGGGGCTCACTCTGCCTCAGGCTGGGGTTGGCAGCTCCAGGGCAAGGCTTTCTTCTGGGTTTTTTTCCTCGAGTTCCCATCATCCATTTGAGCTTGGTCAAATGAGGGTCTCTTGAGGGTGAGTAGGCAGAGGGGGAAACGTGTCCCTTTTCAAACAAGCTGGCCTCACAGTTTAACACCAGCCCAGAAGATGCCTAGTTTCTTCCCTCTCCTTGTTTAGTTAAGCTGCCTGATGCCACAGGGAAGTATAATTATAGTCACAAGCTCTTGATTCAGTGTCCCCAAATCAAGGTGGAGAACCAGTTCTGTCTTCACTATCCTCTTGCAAAGGCACCAAGCCCATGTATTTGGGTGTCTAAAACTAGGAATCTAATATTTATATATATTTTAAGCCAACCATGCACAAAATGCACCTGTATTGGCAGCCAGAGGATTCTGAGCCAGCTCTGTGCTGCATTCTGAGCTTCCACAGCACAGTGTCAGTGGTGCACCTGGGCCAGGAAAGCAAGGCAGCAGCTCCAAAACTGCAACTCCCTGCCACCCTGCCTGCCATGCTGCTAGGGTGGTGCACACACCTTGTGCTATTCCAGCCCAGTCTGGCATGCCTGGATTTGCAAGACACCATTGCCATATGGCCAGGTTGTCCCTGAAGCAGCTGTGCTGGTGGGGGGGGGGACTCTCTGGCCTCTTTCTGGGCTATTTAAGGGCCTTTTATGTCACTCTGTCACCTCCTGCAGCAATTCAAGCCGGCCTTTCTCCTCTGCTGTGGCCACTCATGTGATGCTCACAGGGTGAGGCCCAAGGGGCTGTGCTGGTGCAAGCTGCCAGGCAGCACAACTCTATCATGCCCCAAGCCGTGTCACAGAGTACAGTCAAAGCCTCCTCGAAGCAGAGCACACTTTCTACAGCCCCGAGCCTTCCCACAGCCAGTGAGGATGAGATGAGAAGAGAAATACAGCCCAAAACGTGCTCCCATCCCATTCCCCCCAGGCCCATCCAGCAGGATGCATTTGCCTGCCCCAGCAGCAGGCAGAGCAGCACCCTAAGGGCAGTTGGCTCTAGAGGAAGGTTTCAGAAACAACTGAGAACTCACCAAACGCCAGTGAATCTGCATCCCATTGCACAGAGAGCACGGGAAAGCCATTTGCAGGCAGTTTCACACCCCTTCACTGCCCGGAGTGCTGGCACAGTCACCACCCGACCCCAGCTACCTCTGCAGATCTCTGCTGCTGCTCAGACGTCAAAGGCATTTCTCCTTCTGGCCGCAGAGCCAGCTCCACAGACCTCCCCCCACGCCTGGCAGGCAGCCTCCCTGCCAAACACAGCTCAGGTGATCCGACCCACAGCTGGGAGTTGTTGGGAAGGGAGCAGCTCCCCCTGATCCAAGGGAGACCTGGACCACACAGAGCTTCAAAAGCTGGACCCTGTGCTCAAAAGTCCCTGTGCACCCTGATCCTTGTCCCCCGTCCAAGCTGCTGACGGCATCTCAATGCAATGTGCTGCAGCAGAGGATGGACAGCCCAGCTCACAGAGGAGAGGGCAAGTTAACCCAGCAGCTTGCTTGGCCAGACACTGCCCCACCACCAGGCTTCCACCACATCCAGGTCAGATTCAGACTAGGGGACAGTTTAAGTGTAGCCCTATGTAATGTCAAAGCCAACTCCAATGACTCCTCGCAGGACCACCCTGTTTATGAAATAGTTAGTGATGCTCCAGCCTAAGCTCCCTGCCTCTCCTGCAAAAGGCAGAGCTGTGGAGAAGATACTGGCAGAGGGGACCCTCTTCCAGAAGGACCAGGGGCTCACAAACGTGTCTGTGCCAAGACAAGCTTCTGCTAACAAGGTACCAGCTACTGCTTCAGAAAAAGACATCTATCATTTGGAAACACAACAAAGCACTTGTGTTCTTCTGCAGCCCAAACGTTTGCTAGATGTGTAATCCTCTCCACTAACAAATCCAGGAGGAAAAAAACCAAAACAAACAAACAACTCTGGGTTTTTATATACAGCAAGCACTTAAAAAACTGATAAAGCCATCAAGGTGTTCAGCTCTGTGCTGAGACCTCAGACTAGTCTGGACAGAGGGGCCTGGCCAGCCCTGGTGTTCAGAGGAGGGCCCCCAAAACCCCTCCAAAGCAGCATGAAATGTGGCCAGAGACGGGAGCAGGCACTGAAATGATAGTTAATGAACAAGAAACCTCCCAGCAACTGCATCAGCAGAGCAGGCACAGCCTCAAAACACCTCCTGGCCAACCAGAGCCAGCACACACCCAGCACTATTCACCTTTGAAAAGAAAAGCCTCACTTGGCGACACACCACGTCGTGATCAGCACTCCTCGATTTACTATTATAGATTTCAACAAGTCAGAATTCACCTGGTCAATAATGGTGCACTGAGAGCCCATCGCTCAGCCCACGCCTCGCAGGCACAATGATGCATTGGCATCAATCACCGGGGGCAGGAGAAATAAAAGCTCTGGAATATTGTTGTCCCAGGATTAATGCCTCTTGCTGGGAAAACAAACGTCCCAGACTTGCCTCAACATTCATTTTTGATAAATGATTTGACTTCGCCTTGACACTCCTGCAGCAGCAGGAGACCATTATCCCGAGACAATGTTTTATTCTGTTGACATTATCTCTTAATTATAATGTGAGTGATATCAAAGAGCGAGAGCCCACCAATTCCTCAGGCAGACTTTCTGCAGTTCCTCCTGTCAGGGTATCAGAGAGATTTTACTACAATGGTTCAATGGTTCAGCTCAAACCCAGCCTGGAAAGGGGGGAAGATCCCAGCCTGGGGAGCTGCACCACTTCACACAAGCTCAAGGACTAAGTATTTTTATCCAATAGCAAGTGGTGGGGTTTAGTTTGTTTTTTTGTGTTTTGTTTTTTTTTTTTTTTTTTTTTGCTTTAATATCCAGAAGCAGGGAGCAGTTTAGAAAGACAAAAAGGCTGCTTGAATATATCCAAATTAGATTAAGCAAGATTCAGAAGGCATTTGGCATTTACTATCCCTCAGAATATAGTTAACATTCAGATGAAGTTTTTGGAAGGGATCATCAACCTTATGCTTCAGGAATTATACCAGTCACTAACTGCTGGCAGGAGACCAAGGAGGTGAATTACACACTCACACCTTTGCCATCTGGGGGTTAGCTCCCCTCCCTGGAAGCACCCGGGAGCAGACAGAGCCCGGCTGCTGCCACACACAGCTCAGCATGCTCTGAGCAGCCAGGGTTGGGCTGTCAGCGAGGCTGATTGGCATTAATTGCTTGCGAGATCTTGTTTTGCAAAACTGTTTTGCACGTGGTGAATAAACAAGGTGACGGGGAAGCAAAGCACCCTCTCATCCTTAAATCCCTGAATTGGAGGAAGAGTGCTCACTGCCATCCGGGGACACCACAGAGTCACACGTTGCTGCTCTGGGAGGAGGAGAAAATCAGAGAACAGTGCTTTGAATATTCAAACTCAGCCAACTTAATTAACTTGCAAGGAGAAAAAAAAAAAATAAGGCACTGCAATTTCTACTGGGATGAGCTCGCTTTACAGCAGAAAACCAAAGGACCTGTCTGGGCTCCCATCATCACCTCCCTCCAACCCAGCAAGGCCAGTGCATGGGGCAGAGGTGCCTGTGGGAGGGCTGGCCCCAGAAAATCAGCTGTGACATGTCAGGAGTGGGATCCACAGGAGACAATGGGGCTCATCAGCACATCTTCACCCCTACTTGGCAGCCTTGAGTCAAGGCATCTTTGCCAGTGACAGCATGGCAAGTGCCCTGACAGGGCAGGCAGGGCCAGCCTCACACAGCCATGGGTTACAGTGGCAGGTAAAGACAACGAGGAGCTCCATCAGTGATGGGGCAGTGGGGACCAAATCCTGCCTCAGCTCCACAGCAGCTTTGACTGCTCTTGTGTTCGAGCCATTCCCCATTTTCCATCAGTGTTTGAAGCTGGAGCATGAAGCTCTCCATAGGGAGCATGTGTTGATTTGTTTCACGATTTCCATTAATTACCAGGTAAATGAGATCTCTGCACACTCCTTGGGCACCTTGCCTCATCTGTTCATGCTTTTGACAGCTGCTGGAGCAGTAAGGATGTTTTCATCACGTGTTGCCTGGCAGGGTATCCTCTCCCTCACTCTGACCTCCAGAATCATCCCATCTGCTTTATTTCAGCATCCCCCCCCCCTTGATATTTGTTTTCAGCAGCTAAAATCCATCCCAGTGGAGGTAAGGGAGCTCCGAGCCCTCAAGGCTTCAATATGCTGGTGAAAAGTACCTTGAGGGTGGCCACAGTTCCTGGCATGTGCCACCCAGTACCCTGAACCTGGCACCTGGCACAGGGCTCCCTTCAGGCTGAGCTGATGCACCAAGCGGAGCGTTAAAGCTCCCGAGTTCAACTCGGTGCTGAAACCTTTCCTGGAAAGCCAATTAACAGCACCTACTGCCTGCTCTTATGCCATAATTAAAGCCAGGCCACAGCCATTGCTTGGAGGGGGATCTTTGATCTATTACAAGGGAGAGCACCCACGGCCTGGCTGCACAGGGGGCTTGGGGAGTGGCACAAGCTCAGGGACTTAGTGTGCTATTGCACAGTGAGGGCCAGAGCTCCTTCTCTGGCCGGAGACCTCCAGGGAAAGTAAATTGTGCAGGCATAGAGGTGCATCAAAGGGAGGTCCTGGGGCATGCACACAGGGGTGAGCCAGGAGCACCCAGACCAAGGCTCATGCCAGCACCTGGAGGGCACCAAAACCATCCTCAAACTGCATCCCTAGGGAGCTGCCCCTCTGCTCTATGGAAACACTCCTCCTGGGCCAGGCACGCTCCCACCACCTGCAAGGATTCCAGCCCAGCCAGATGCATTTCTGATTTAACAAGGCTGGTTTCTTTCTGGGGCAGGGGGACGTTTCAGATCTGATTAAGGGGTGGGTGGGACCTGCTCCTGGACCCGCTCATCTACAGCATGTGATGTGCCCCAGTGATTTACAGGCACACAGAGGGCCTGCAACCCACTGTGGCTTTCAAGGATTACTTAACACAGGATGAAGTAGATCAAATGCAAATGGGTGGATGGTATGTGAGCTGCTCCAGCCAGCCAGGGCTGCTAAACCCTCTGGTTTCTTTCACAAGGCTTTGAAATGGGGAAATGTAGCTTCAGATAATTTATTTGCTAGGGGCACTGGGGAGGGCAGGGGAATATTTATGAGCCAAAGCAAATCCACAAGGTATGTCTCTGGTGATGCACCAAGCACCGTTTCAGCAGAGAGGAGGAAATGTGATCCCTGCCTTCAGCCCTGGCTGCTGGGCAGAGGGGTCACCTCCTCAGGAATCCAGCCAGAGCCCTGCAACCATCACCCCTGGGGCATGGAAATTGCTGCTGTGCACTGAGCATCTTCTAGAGAAGGGGGAAGAGCAAACACGGGGCTTTTTGGCAGCTCTCTGTGGGCAGTCAGGGTCTGCTTTTTGGTCTCTGCCTTCCCTTGGGGTCTGAGCAGCTGGCTGGTAGCAGAGGCACGGGTGAGACTGACCCCACAGGGGCTCTCCCTTACACCTCTCCAGGATGCTCAGCACATCTGCATCCAGAGCAGCCCTGTCAGAGTCCCACAAGTGAGGGAACTGGGGGGTTGGACTAGATGATCTTTTGAGATCCCGTTCAACCCCTAACGTTCTGTGAGTTACCAACACCAGGAACTCTTATTTGCTAAAATAGTGCTAAAAAAAATCCTAATGATTTATTGTTGTTGGCACTGAAGGCAGCCTCACTGCTCCCCGTGGCATCCAGCACACTGGAAACATGGTGCTCACAAGGGAGAGAGCAAAGAGGGAGTGGCTCAGCATCTTAATTAGGGGCACTCAGTGCAGATAAGAGCCATGTACTGTGAACCTGGCCAGCACCGACCTCCAGCCCCCAACGTTCCCATGGATCTGCTCTGCTCGGGTTTCCACATACATGGCCCCAAGCCAGAGACTTACTTGGAAAAGCAGAGGAAGTCTGCAGTGAGGGGGGAGAGGGTAATTCCTTGAAACGCTCTCTTTGGGGATGGGATCTGCAGTTGTTGGAAATTCCTTCCCTGGAAGCTCAGTTGCAAAGCTCAGCTCCCTCTCCCCAAAAGCTGCCAGGCCCATGCAATGCCTCGTGCTCAGCACTACATGCAGCAGGACACCAAAAACCTACAAGCCCCATGGTTTGTGGGCACAAAGACACAAGCCTCCTGTCCACAGTGGCTCAGCAGGCAGTTTCCTATAAGAACCAGTCCAGAAATAAGCTCAGATGGAAAAGGCAGAACACAGACAGGTCACGTAGGCTTTTAACAGAGCAGTGCAGCCACAAGCAATGTAATGAAGCTCAGAAATTCAGCTGGATATCCTCAGAAACAGTGCTCAGCAGCAACATCTGCAGGCACAGGGGTGGACAGTTAGATGGGAAAGATCACCAACCTGGGATCCAGGCAGCTATTGCCTGCTGAAGATTGCCTCTACCTGAGGACAACAAACATGTGGGGCTGGCAAACCTCCCAGTCCAGTATCAGCTGCTGGGGATGGGCTCTCACCCTGCAGGACCCAGGAAGCAGCTGGAGCAGGGCCAGGCACGTGCAGACCCTCCTCATCCCACAGACACTGCTCAGATCCAAAGCAGCAGCCTGTGCCATCAGCATCAAATCTGAACCCAGCTCACGTCTGGGAAAATAATGAACTTACAAAAGAGGAAAAGAATAAACTTTTTTTTTTTAAAAAAAATCCCTCTAAAATAGCATTATGTGTCTGTGTCCTAACCTCCAGGAACCATGGGCTGAGAGATCAAACCTTATTCCTCAAGGGACTGATATCACCATTTGGTATCAATTTTCCATCCGACTGCTCCTTTTTAGGAATTGTTTCTCTTGCTCCAGAATGAACCCTCCCAGGGAGCCACCGAGCACAGGGAGCTCTGGCTCTGTACCAGCTGCACTTCACCAGTCCCAGCCCCACTGCCCCAGATCACAGCAGGACCTCCCCACTGAGCACTGCCCCACACCCCAGGGACTCGATATAGGGCTGTGCTTTGGTTTGCCCCCACAGAGCCACAGTTTGGCACGTGAGCTGCCATGGGAGGGTGATGTCAGGGTGACTTGGGTGTCCTGTGCCCACAGCAGCCAGGATGGAGCATCTCAGAGAGCAACCCCAATGCAACAGGCTGTGGCTCTCACTGCCAGGACTCAGTAGCACCTTGGTAAGATGAGCAGCTCAAAACAGGGAGCACATTTTGGCTTTTTCCTTCCCTTTTTGAAAGCCAGGAGAATTTCTGACAGCCCTGTGTGGAGGAGCTCATGCACATACAAGCTTTGGTCCAGAAATGGTCCCTGACTCTGGTGCCTGGAGAGGCAATAAAATTAAGTTCACGTGTCCTCAGGAGCAGGAGGTAGAAGGACATTTAACCATTCTTTAAATGAAGCACTGAACACCACAACATTTAATGCCAACATCCACCACACACTTGGAAGCAGAGACTTCACTGCCAACACCCAGCAGCCCTCATTTCTTTGTGCAACAAAACACCCTTGACACGGCTCTGGACACATCTGCACACATGGAGGTGGCACTCATGGCTTAGCTCATGCTGGGGGCAATGCCAAGGTGCCCAGCACTGCCCCTCTGTCGTGGGGGGCAGGGAGGGATGCAGGCAGAGAGCTCAGAGGCACAGGGCACCTCTTGGGCAGGCTGGGCAGCAGCCAAGGCAGCAGCCGGCTGCGCAGAGCTCAGTGCTGGCCAAGCACAGAGGGCAGCTGGGGGCCAGGGCTGCTGGGCACTGCTCATGCCAGCACTGCAGTGCAGAGAGAAAAAACACTTTCTGCTCAGTGTCAGACTGAGAAAGGGCTTAAACCAGGGCAGCTCCCCACACACACCCTAGAGAGGGGGGTCCAAGCTGAAACCCCAGCTCCCAGGGAGGAGGAATGCTGGTTTAAGCTGCATACACTCATTCAGGACTCAAGTCCTGCACCACAAAGCAAGAGAGCAGAGATCCCTGCCCAGGATAGGATTAAACCTACCCAGCCCAGGAGCACAGGCAAACCCCACAGTGCCTAAGCACAGACAGGCCACACCAGATCTCCTCCCAAATCACAGGAGCTCCTTGTCCTCACTCCAGCTATTCCATCCTAGACAGAAAGGTTCACTGGACCAAACAAGAGAAACCAGGTGCCACAATTCATCTCCTTGGGGTACTTTTTGCCTGGACTTTGGACCCTACAGTCTCACTCTACAGCCTCACACAGGCAGCTGCACAAACATAAAGCTCAGTCCCCTACAGCAATAAAAAACACTCCCCCAGCAAACATCATGATGACACCCTTATAACCACAATGCATCATCACCAGCTACATATTCTTTTTTTGGTTTGTTGGGGTTTATGTATTGTTTTTTAAGCAAAAAGAGCCACAGCTCTGCCCCTGGAGACACGCCTGCCCACAACCTCTTCCACAACAACCTCACTCACCATGCTGCAGCGCTGGAGGATTTCATCACTGGAGGATTTTGTTGCTGCTGATAGAGTCCTGCACACAGGGTAGGGGAGCCACAGCTTGTACATGCTCAGGAGTAAACCCAGTTGCAATGAGAAGCAGAACAGCCACACATCACAGCAGAGCCAAGGCTCAGCAGCTCTCAAAACAGTCTTCTCTGCCTGCTGGGGTTTTAGCCAACACAACCAATGATGGGCACCTGGGAGCACCAGGATGCAGGTGAAGGGAATAACAGGGGTTGCCTCTGGTGCAGGAGAGTCTGAGTGTCCTCCACAGCCCTGCAGCCCCAGAGAATGGCTGGGCTGGAGATGCTTCCAGGAAGGTTGGATAAGACTGGAGAAAAGGAAGAGGAACAGCTCTTATACTGCCTTTTTACCACATTTTTACCCTTCTGATCACCCCCACCAGGTGTTGCTGCTCAGACCAAAAGGCAACTGCTCTCAGCTGGAGACACTCCTGATGATGAAGCACCTTGTGGATCGAGATGATCTGTTCATCTCCCACAGCTGCACCAGGCCGGGTGAAATGAGGTTCCCAAGGCTCTGTGCAATAAAATGAGATCGTTGTGATAATTATTGAGCCTGTGGAGTCCAATTAAAATTCTTAGGAGAATGTAAATGACTTTAACCTGGCTTGATGGAGAGGAGGTGCTGTGCTGGCCATGCTGCAGTGGGGAGTGCATTGCACCAGGGGTGCTGGCTGTGCCTTGCTGGTGTTTGGTCTCTAACAGCCCTGAACACCGTGTACAAAGGGAATTGGCAAGGGAGAATGGGACAGGGCCAGGAAAGGACTCGGGGGTTATGAGAAGCATTTTAAAATGAATTGGAAATTTCACAAGCATCCAGCAAGGTGACTGAAGTGCAGGAGAAATACAATTGGCACCCTGCAAGCTGACAAATAACCATATTGCAGTGTGGCCGACCAGCTGTGGCCACAGCCTGCCTGTGGGGAGGGGGAACGAGGGCCAAGGAGCTCTGCCCATCAATCCAGCTTGGCAGCGATGTCAACCAGGCAAGCAGAGCATGCTGAGG
Source organism: Corythornis vintsioides (assembly GCA_025447755.1). Lineage (NCBI taxonomy): Eukaryota > Metazoa > Chordata > Aves > Coraciiformes > Alcedinidae > Corythornis > Corythornis vintsioides. The sequence continues at coordinate 22,046 of JAOEGS010013252.1, read as the reverse complement.
ATGGGAAATGGCCCAAGAGTCCCTTGGGCCTTCTGTGCCCATCCAGGTTCTCATCAGCAGGCTGAGACCAGGGGCTCTCCATCCTCACCTCAGTTCTCCATCTTCATGGGGGCACCCAGGGTGGGGATTGCAAAGTGCCCTGAGGTGAATACATGAGTTATATAGAATCACAGAATGGTGCAGCTTGGAAGGGACCTTAAAGATCATCCAGTTTCAACCTTCCCAACATGGGTAGAGAAATCTTCAAACTGGAGCAAGTTACTCTAAGGCCAGCTCAACCTGATTTGGAATGTTTCCAGGGATGGAGCTTCCATCAGCAATTTGGGGCCGAGCCTCACTGCCCTCACAATAAAGAATTTCTTCCTTACATCTGACCTAATCTGCATGTCTCCATTTGAAACTGTTACCCCTCCTCCTAACACAACAAACTCCTGTAAAAAGTCCCTCCCTGTCTTTCCTGTAGGTCCCTTGAGTCCTGAAAGGCCCCAGTAAGGCCTCCCCAGAGCTTTCTCCGGGCTGGACACCCCCAGCTCTCCCAGCCTGGCCTAATGGGGGGGGATGCTCCAGTCCCGTGGTCATCTCCACATGGAGTCCACCACGCTGCGGGTGGGCTTCATTCTTGCCCCTCTCCCCGTCTTGGTAGCTCGGGGAGGCTCCCGGGAAGAGGCCGTCGGGGAGGGGAGCCGAGGAAGGGACCCCGGAGCAGCTCCGACTCCCCCGCGCGGGCCCGTCCCGTCCACGGCCCCACAGCGCCCCCCGGCGGCCTCACGGCGGCAGCGCCCCAACCACCCCCCTCCACCAATCCGTCCCCCACTAACCCGCGAACCCTCCTTCCCAGGGCAGCCAGGCACCCCCAAAAGAAACATTAAAAAACACGAGCTCTTGCAACGTCTCTTCCCACAAAGACAAAAAGCGCGGCTGGCACCGGGACCCGTATGCCGGTATTTTATTGGCTTTCGCCGATACAACAGCAATTAGCACCATACGTCATTAAAGCCTCAAGCAGGTGAGCCCCGGGGTAGTTCTCTTTGATCTACCGCTAGCTTTGCCGAATGCCGCCGGCTCTTCTTTGTGTGTGAGCTGATGGGTCAAATGTCCCACGGTGTCTTGTACGAATCGGGACCGCCGCTTGCCCGGGCTGGGAAACGCTCTTTGTAGGTGGAGAATTTTGGATTCTAAAGTTTTACAGCTGTAGTTTAAGCATTACCCTCAGCGAGGACTCGTGTCCCAGGAATAACCCAGCGGCCCTGGCCACGAGAAGGGACTTGGCTACTGCCATCTGACCTTCGAGACACCCCTCGGGCTTCTAAGCAAATTCAACCTAAGGACCAGGGTAGCTGCTTCCCTTCCCGTGGATGACGTGGGCTGTATCACAGCTCTTTCCATTATAACACAGCTTAAGCCTGGCTGCAGGACTGGGGACCTGGCCAGTCAGGAATGCAGCAGCACATGTGGTGCATTGAACTGCTGGTGTTGGTTTTAACTCCCGTGCTTTCCCCCCCTAGTAAGGAGGGATGAAGGTGTACAAGGGGAAGTATTGCCTACCCCATCTGAAGGACACAGAGCTGTCCTAGACTACTGCAATGGTTTCCAGACCACGACAGTATCCATGCAATGTGCAGTGCAACAAGTCCTCTGGTCCAGAAGAGACTAGGGACTCCCCTCACTATTTTGTCTTCACTAAAGGCACCAGCACTGGCCCCTTTGGTTTTCCCAAGGACCACCCCAGCTCCTGGATGGAAGCAGGGAAGGGAGATGTGATAGGCAACTACTGACTGGTAGTTGGCCAAGAATACCCCTGGGCTTTGGGCTTCTCTCTAACAAGTGACCCCAGCCCACCCACTCCCAGTTAACACAATCCAGCCCCAGATCCCCCCAAGACATCATTTCAGAACTGTGCAATATTTTAATCAAAAGAAGCCATTGTTACTCTCGCGATCGCACGTAGCTTCCTCCAGCTCAAATGCACAAGTCTCTCTCTTAACACCCGAGGACAGGGTCAAGCTTCTGCCTGCTCCCTTCCCGTGCGCTGGCAGCATGGCCGGAGCGATGCCATGCTGGTGTGTGGCCAGAAGAGCTGGCAGCAGCACGGACAACTGTCAGGAGCTGAGTGACAGGCCAGATGTACCACCGAGTTCTTGGCAAGGCTCATCTCACATGGTCACCTCAAGCAAGGAGAGGCCAAGTAAAAGGGCTGTGGGCTGGAATCAGTGGAGCGCAAGGTCACAGCACAGCATGGAGGCTTTAAAACTCACCACACTACTTTCCAACACAGGCAAAAAAGCTGGAACAACTCTGGGCAGGCGCCAGGTACCCTGGGAAGAGACATCACTGAAGTGACAGCACTCAGAATTGATTTGCGTTGTAGTCTGGTCACATCGAGTGGCAATAAAACCATAAGTGGCTTCAGGAGAGCAAGGCCCATTCGCCTGAGATGAACGGTGGCTTTTAAAAAGATCACTAAATCTCATCAGAGCTACATATACAAACCTCATTCATTTTAAAGGCTCCTATTAAAGTGCCTTTTATTCCCAGCAATAGGCAGCTTTAAATTGCAAGACAACTTCTGGGACCAGCCATTGCCTTTGCTCCCACTGGCCCATGAGGACAGAGGGGCCGTGGCAAAGGCCAGACCCCTTGGGGAGAGGGCTCTTGAACACTGCGTGTGGACGAGGTCTCCTGCGGCCCGGGGCGGGAGCGCTGATGCAGCAGTGCTGTCCCGTGGCTTTGCCGCGACATGCCAAACTGCCCAGGACAACTTCACCTTCCAGAGAGCTCTGGAGAATCCAAAGCAGGTCTCGCCCCCAGCACCATCCTGGCGGGAAGCGTGCCAAGGGCGGCAGCTCAGGCTTCGGCGTCGTCCTGGCTGGGCGCGTGAGCGGCGTGCAGCAGCGGCGTTGTCTCGGAGGAGGGGTGTGCTTTGCTCTGCGTGGGGGGGCGGCCCGGGCTCTTCTGGGTGGTGGCTCTCTGAGGAGGAGAGGACAGCGGTTACAGCCGCGCACTCGGGGGTGGCACCGCGCTCAGGCCTTACCCCGCGCAGGTGTCACCACAGACCCGCATGGGACGTGCGCGCGCCCCAAACCTTTCAGCCTTCCGCGTGCCAAGAACCCTTTTCTGAAGGCTTCTTTTTTGTTTTGAGTTTGCACCTCCTCCCACCACAAAACACCTTATTTCCATCCCTGCCGACCAGCACTTATAACAGCCCTGAACCCCCGGCCTGAAGAGCTGTGTCACCAAGTGAAGGAGCTATGGGACAAAGTCAGTGTGCTGCATGTGAGAAGATGAAAGAGAGGTGCATGGGGTCTTCTTAGAGACAATGGCTTGAAGAGCCCTAGACCCCAGCTGCAGTAGAAACACAGACAGCACCCATCCCTAGCATAATGGTAAGTGCAGCCTCTGGGAAAGGTGGAGGAGGGAAGCTGGTGCCTTCTGGCACAAAGAGGAAGGCTCCTGCTCCACCTACAGGCTACAAACACACCATAGGTTCACCACCCTCAAAGTCCAAGATACGCTTTCAAGAAGACCATGTTGGCCTCCTGACCCCAAATCATGCAAGGCTCCACGAGGAAGCAGCAAGTGACAGTAGGGGGTCACTGCCTGCTGCTGGGGACAAAGGCACCCACCCATCCAACTAACTGGTCATCTAGAGCCATTTGCTGCTTGCTGGGGACCTAGATCTGGGGTGTTGTGGAGGGACTACAAGGCTTATCCAACCTTTTGACTATTACCCACTATTTTTTCTATGTGGTCATCAATGGCATCAACAGAGCTCACTGGAAAGTATAAAAAGTGACTACAGAACTCGGGTAAGGGGAAACAGAGAACAAAAGTTGGTTGATATTCAAGGATCACCTCCTCCAAGCTCAAGAGTGATCCATCCCAACAAGCATCCCAAGTCAGGCAAAAATGGCAGCAAGACTATGTAGATGAACAGGGCCAAATTCAAAGTGCATGAATGAAGCATACAGAAGGTGGAAGCAGGGATGGATAACCTGGCAGGAATATGGGGCACATCCCAGCATGCAAAGATGAAGTTAGGAAAGCCAAAGCCCAGTTGGAATCAAGGGGTATCAGAGATGTCCAGGGATATCAGAGATGACAAGAAGGGCTTCTATAAGTACACAGGTACTTATAGAAGTAGTAAAACTTCTTTAAGTAGAAAAGACAAGGGAATGTATGGATCTGTTGCTTAATGAGGCAGGGGACACCAGAGACCAGGGGAAAGTCTAGAGGAAGGAAGACACCCTTGGTTGAAGAGGATGAGGTCAGAAAATACTTAAGCAACCTAGACACAAAAATCTACAGACCTTGCTTGGATGCATCCATGAGTGCTGAGGGAGGTGGCCAATATCACAGCAAGGCCACTTCCCATAATCTCTGAACAATCCCAACAACTGGGAGAACTGCCCAAAGACTTGGGGAAAGCAAACAACACTCCTGTCTTGAAATTCAAGAAGGAAGACCTGGGAACTAAAGGCCTGTCAGCTTCCCTTCATTCCTTGGGGAATTGATGGAGCAGCTAATCCAAGGACCCATGTAGGACAAGAAAGTCATAACTAGACACATGGCTTCACCAATGGGAAATTGCACTTGATCAACATGATAAACTTATATGATTAAATGAATGGTGTGGTAGATGATGGAAGAACAGTGAGTGTTGTCTACCTGGACTTCAGTAAAGCTTTCAATACTGTTTCCCATAAGAACATTGGAGAGAAACTACAAAACATGGGCTGGATGAGTAGAGAGTGATGTGGGTTGAAAACAGCCAGGCTCAGAGTAGCATGAAGTCTAATTGGAGACTAGTAACTAGTAGTGGATACCAGGGGTCATTATGGGGTCCAATCCTGTTTAACATCTTTATTAATGATCTGCAGGTTTGCTGATGACACAAAACTAGGAGTGGCTGACAGACCAGAGGGTTATGCTGCTGGGCTGAAGGACTCCCATGGGCCAGAGAAACGGGCTGGCAGGAATCTTATGAGGTTCAACAAAAGGATGCACAAAGTTCTGTACCTGGGGAAATACAACCCCAGAGTAAAGGTCACAATTCTTAAGCAGCTTGTCAGAAAAGGACCCAAGGGTCTTGGTGGACACAGAGTTGAACATGAACAGGCAATGTGCCCCTGTAGCAAAGGTAACTGTATCCTGGACTGTATGAGGAGTGTTGCCAGCAGGTCGAGGAAAGTGATCCTTCCCCTCCACTCATCACTGGTGAGGCCACACATGGAGTACTGTGCCCAGTTCTGGGCTTCCCAGGACAAGAGAGCTGGAGCTTGTGAGAAAGATTCCAGCAGAGGGCCACTCAAATGATGAAGGGACTGGTGCATCTCCTATTTGAGAAAGGCTAAGAGAGCTGGGACTGTTTAGCCTGGAGGAGAAGGCTCAGAGGGATCTTACCAATGTATACAAGTATCTGAAGGGATAATGTAAATACAGAGCCAGGCTCTTCTCAGTGATGTCCAGGGGACAAGATAAGAACCAATGGCACAACCTTACAAACTTTTCATCTGAACAGTAGGAAATATGCTTTGTAAAAAAACAAAACCAAATAAACAAATCACATACAAAACCCAAACAAATAAAAATAACTATGAAAACTGTAAAAACTGGAACAGGTTGCCCAGGGAGATTGGGGAATCTCCATCCTTGGAGATATTAAGAGACATCTGGACTTGGTCCTGGGCAATTGGCTACAGATGGCCCTGCTTGAGCAGGAGGATGGGCTAGATGACCTCCAGAGATCCCTTCCAACCTCACCGAGTCAGTGATTTTGTGATCCTGTAATACAAACCCAGATATTTAATTCATCAGAAACTCCCTCTTGAAAGCCTTTCCACTGGGGCACCTTGCATGCAGGAGATGACACCCACCAGTTGACTACATCTGTTACCTTTCTGAGTTTATACCCATTCAAAAACTTACCTCTGGATCTCAAACAGTTGGAGATGGACAAAATAAGCAAGAAAAGTGTTTCTTCACACCAGTCCTACTTTGTCCCCTGATCCTAGCTGACATTATCAGGGCTGCAGATCAGGTACACCAGAAGCAGCAAGAGCACGTGCTTGCAGCCTGGTTAAGTGTGAGCATTAAGACAACTAAATTGCCCTGAATAATATCATGAGATGACACCGTGCTATCAAAACTTGCCAAGAGGGCACGTTTGGTAGATGTGGACAGTGAACATTTCCATTTGATTGGTTTTAAACACAGTTTAATCAAATCAGGATGAGAGAAAAGTGTGTTACCTTGACTGGGTACCCACCTACAGTCTGGCTTCCTGCAACACCGTCCCCTTAACTGGAGGCAGCTTTTTGGCAGATGTGGCCTGGTTGGCCATATTACTGTTTGAGTTCTTTTTATTGCTACTCCAAAATAAAAAGCATTTTTCCTAGAAGACAATCAGGCTAGTTTATGGCACACTTGGACATGAATTCCATGAGGGTTCCAATTTTAGGAGGAGATTTTTAAAATCACCACTTAACTAGAATCTGATTATTAATGAAGATTGAAGAATTTAGGTTAAACTACATCCTATGGAAGATTTTGGTCAGTGTCAAGCCAGTTTTAAAATAGTCTGTTTGCCTTTTAAGTGTCAGCAGGTCAGGCTTTAGGCAGTGTTAGTAGGGAGCTGAAACACTGCACCTGGGTGTGTTTTATGCTTGTTTTATGTACATTGTTTTTTTTCTTTTTGAGCTGCAGGTCCAACAGATGCATTTCAAACTGGCTCCACTATCAACTAGACTAAGATTTAAGTGCTTCACAGTATCCCATCTGGACTGGGTTTCAAGAACACCGCTCCCTCCAGAAGCCAGAGGCACACAAGATACTCCAGGAAGGAGCTGGGTTCAAGGAGACCTTCACGCTGGCAGACACGTGAAGGTGTGGACAATGCCCTTGCCCAGTGTCCCTTCCAACATCGCCTGTGACTTCCAGAGGGAGGATGGGGCATGATTCAGCAATCATCGCTTGATCAGCAGCACTTCAATCAAAGGAGGAACACACCTTGGCTGCAAATTGCCATCTTCCAGTTTACTGCTCTTATCTGTTCATTTAGCAGAGACTTTCATGTGTCAGTTGCACAGATTCCGCAGAGATTTGTAAGGTCATTGAGACTTTTTAATCACTCTCCAGGTAGTCAGGCACTTCCTGCAGCTGATTTTTAGTTCTAGCACTTCATGGCACTTTTGGCTGAGCACTCTAACACAGCTGGCTTACTCCTGGCTTTGGACTATTTCATAAGCAGACATTTGCTTGACTTGAGTGAATTTAAAATCCAGCTTTTCTTCCCGACCCTTTCTGGCATGGTTAAAGCTCTTGGATACCAGGATTTAAGACTTGCACAAAGCAGGGTGAGGAAATGCCAGCCCAGGGCTGCATAAGGTCTTAGAAATAGCTGCCCAGCATCCAGTGACATTCTCCAGCTATGCAGCAGAGTGAAGCCTGATTGCCAGTGACCACTGGCATTTGCTGATGCTGGAGGTTCAGCACACAAAGCCTGAGCACCTCAGGAGCACGTTGAGGGTTTAACACTGAGCCCTCTGCCCCAGCATCACTCCCACCCCACCAGGAAGCGCGTAGAGGAACAAGGGGATTTGGGATCATGTGTTTAAGTCAATTAAGCAGTTGTAAGCTTGGTTAAAATCCAATTACGTGATACCCTGAGAACCCTGCCACTATTTAAAGTGGGTTTGCAGTAGTGTTTCAGGACAGGCAATTACAGGAGGTTGAGCAAAAGCAGCTCCTTGCACGTGCTCTCCCCTCAGCCCACTCATCCACTCCTGCAGCTTTAGAACCAGTTCAAGCCATTCGACTGTAGTGCAAAACTTACTTAGTTTGCTTTGATAAAGATTAGGGAGCTAGATCTCCACTTCAAGAGCTAAAGCTTTTAGGGAGCTTAGTATTATCAGATGAATGTTTTGAAGCTGGAGCCACAGATCTCCATCTCAAGTTCTTTAGCTGTTGGGTATTCTATCCTACAGCTTTGACCAGGCTCATGGGCCAGCCAGGCACCCTCACTGCCCACCCCCTCATGGGCCAACTTCTCACCCAGCTGCCAGCTCCCTGCAGGCTTACAGGTCAGTAAACCCAGATCTACAAAGGTCCTGAGGTTTTAACTTCCAGAGCTCTTTGGAGCAGTTTTCTGAGAAACCAAGTGAGTAACAGTAACTGCATTTCATTGTGAGCAAGCTGCACAGAAGTAGTTCCAACCCATAGGGAAGGCTCTGCTCAGGTTAGAAAACTGTTGGGACCCTGTAGAGATGCACAGAGTTGTGCAATAGTACAGAACTGCTGCTCTCTATGGAGGCTGGGTTGATAAGCTAGGTTTGTTCATTCAGTAGCTGGATGAGCTGAGAAGTATCTCCTCAGACAGGAACCCACTTCCATCATGGGTGCACTGAGGACAGAAATGCTTTTATAGTACCTATTTGCAGCCCAATTTCTAGATGGCTGAGGAAGCTCTGCTGCTATGTGCTGGCACCTGTCACCATTAGGATGTTGTTCATGGCATCAGCCAATGTTTCCTCAGGAGTGTTAGACTGTCAGCCCAATCTACATCATCTGATTAAGTCTGATTTGACTAACAGCATTTCCCATCAGACATCTGCAAGTTCTTACCTGACTCCTTCCCATGAGTACAGCTGCTGAGATAATAAGTGGGACACTCAGCCCAAGGAAGATATACTGTAGGTAGTCCAGCAGGGATGGAATCAGCACCACGTTGGTGTAAAACTGATTTAGGACTGAGCCTTCGATGGATCCAGTCTGCTCAAAAAAAGCAAAAGTTGTGAGTGGCATCCCATCCAATGCTGAGACAGACCAGCTGCCCAACTCTTCTCTCACCACCTCCCAGCACAGATTATGGAATCGATGCAAGACCCAGAAGGCTAGAAGCTTTTCCTAAATAACTGGAGTCAACTAGGCAGGCGTACAGCTGGAAACTGCACTCCCTGGCCCACATTCACATAAGGATGCTGGCAGCTCTGCTCTGTGCCCTATTTAACCCCACATCTAGGACAGAGCCAGAGGTTTACCAAGTATAGTGCAGGGTTTGTTCAGCTCAGAGGGATTAATGACAGAGCCAAGTATTCCAAAGCCTTCTTTTGGTACTTAATTAGTCTGTCTGGCTTAAAGCTTTATCCAAAGTGGAGTCTCCCCAGCAGTGGGTGATGGGGAAGCAGTTCCTTCTGTCCTGCAGGAGGCACTCTGCAGAATCAGGTCAAGGAAGGCAGCTCACCTGTGCAAACCACAGCAGCGGCAGGACCACTGGCTTAATCTTTCCTGTTTGACTAGGGAGGGGAGAAAACAAAACAAAACAAACAAACGAGAGAAATACACACTTAGATTTCTGATTGATCAGGCCACAATTAGTGCCATAATTCTTCCTAAAAGGATATGTCTGACAGAGAGATAGTGGCCAGGAACCCAGTGTAAAGAGGCAGCCATTCCTGATGCTTCAGTGAGCTGCTCCCACCTTGAGGGATCAGGTTCAAATCAGGCCTTTCATGCAAGAGCAGAGCTTCAGCTTCCACCCATGTGTGACTGCCTGAAGACAGCAGTACATGCGACCCCAAATCTGGGCTGCAGCAACATGAACCTACTCAACTGGAAACCTAAACTTCATGTAGCTCCAAGACATCTCAGTCACGTGCACAGCACCAGAGGGTGGTGCAGCCAAGTTCACAGCATCAGGGCTGTCTGCTAGTGCATGCACTGGAGGCAGCCAAAGCAGCAAGAGCACACTTCCACCCTTGTGGGTGTTTAACATCAGCACTGTACAGCTTTGTTACAGAGACTGTTTGCTTTCATAGAGCTGGAAGGTTATTTTAGGACACAGGTTTCAACTGTCAACCCTGTAGGCAGAGTGTGTTGGATGTAACACCTTCTAAGCAGCAGCACTGGGCAGGTAAACCACTCCTGCACCTCACCAGGAGGAGCAGTCATTCATCAGCTGTCCTGTCAGGAGCAGGAACTCTGCAGGAACCAAACAAACAGCAGCCACATGCTGCACTGCTAAAGGATGGCAGTTTGAGGTCACTGGAAGAGCTGACATTTCACCACATGAGCCAGCTGGTTTCTGCAACCACGACAACTGGTACTGTTAAAGGTACTTCATCTCTGAGGAGAATAAACTCTGCAATGATCCCAGCAGAAGCAGCACTGACACTGCTCAAGGAAAGGAAGTACATGTTTAAAAGGTGACTACTTACAGGATACCAGACACCTGCTTTATGTACAGATTCAACTGGAGCTTGATGGAGCAATTCATGGGGATGCCAGTCATCTGCACAGAAAGAGACCAACCAGTTCATCAGTAAAGCCAACATTTGTCTGGAGAGCTCTGCAGAAGAACAACCCTCTTCTTTCCATCATAGTTGTTCTAGGTGCCACATTCCAGAGCAATGGATTAGACCATCTGGAGATCCACTGCAGCCACTACAAACAAGACAAGGAGCTTGGCTGGCATTTCCAACAAAGCACAAGTGCCAGTCAATCAGACACCGGTCCCCAGGCTCTGTGGACAACTGCTCAGAGAGGACAGCATTGAGCACTGTCCCCATGGCAGTTTGCAGTCTGCCCCCTTCACTTGAAGCCTCACTGGCCAATGAGACCTTTGCACACAGCAGCATCCAGAAAGGAGGTCATCTTTGGGTGGTATGAAGGCAGGAAGAAAACCTCAACAGATGTGGCTGCTGCAGAAAGCAGCACACACTCATTGAGCAGAAAGCATGAACCAGGGAGGTGTTGTGCGACCCAGGCCTTCCAGGACTGAACATAAACAAGTTCAAATTACTAAGTAGCATATGCAACCTGGAAGTGACTCTCTGTATGTCCACGGGCAGGGGGTCTGTGCCACCCACCTAGGCAGGCTAGTTTAGTAGCATCTGTTTTTTGAAGCTTGATAAGCCTCTTACTCATCCTACAAGCAGCAGGATGGAAAAGCATCAACACAAAAGATTCATGGACACAGCAAAGGACAAAACATTCCTTGTAACTAGGAACCAACAGACATCACTGTCCAGCAACACCCTGACCATGAAAACTCCACACTTTAAAGTCAGTCCTGTTGATAACCATGAAGCCACTGATTTCTTGTGACACTGCAGTTTTGAAACACATTAAGGGCATGAAGTTTCTATTGGATTGACTCTGTTTGTACTCAGTAGGCTGCAGCTAGACAGGAATATAATTAATTGTAGTGTTATCTGTAGACATATGATACTGTAATAAAGTTAATTATATTTCTATAACTGCAATAAGGAGAGGGAACCCAATGCCTAGATAAGAAACACAATTTACTTTGTGTCAGGAGAGGAACTGGTTTCTTAATTGAGCAAACATCACTTAATGTCTGGAAGATGTGACCATATTTTATATAGGCCATGGGTGGAAGATCACAAAGTCCCCTTCCCATCAGCACCTTGGCCAATGATGGCTCAGGACACCCAACTCATCACCACTGCAGCGGTGAGTTCACCCTTATGCTATAGATATAGGAGAAGTGCAACAGGGCAGCAGGCCAGTGCAAAAGCAGCTGGTTAGATTGGAAGAAGTCAGCCTGGAAATGGAGGTAACAGTTTCAAGTACAGTGTGGTCTTCAGACCTTGTCAGTCAGCTCTCTGGCAATACCTGTTTGCAGATTTGGGGCGTAACTGGGCTGCTGCTAGATACATCTCCTGGTGTTATAGACCTGAGTCAGTGAAAAGGACTTGACTGTGCTTATCGAAACAATTATGCTTATAATTAGTTCTGCAATTCTCTAGAAGCCAGGCTAATTATTCTGTTAATTTATGGCTTTGACATTTTTATCTGCACATGTCCTTGCCAGTCTTTGCACTATGGAACCTGCTCAAATCAGTGCCACGAGAACACAGTGAGGCCACCGTGCAGCCGGTGGCAGGTTCCTTGCCCCCCAGGGCAAGGCTCCTCTGGGAATGAGGAGGTTCCACCACCCCCACATGGGGCTGGCCCCCCAGGGCAAGGCTCCTCTGGGGGGTGAGGACCCCTTTGGGCTCACTCACCGGGTGCACATCGAGGAAGAGCGCGTGCTGCTCCTTGCTGGGGTGGAGACCCTCAACAGCATCCACCAGGGATGGATCAGCATTGTAGAAGTGAGGATGGGAAATGAACATTGGTGCATCTGGATGAGAACAAAGATACTTTAAGTGCATCCAAACCCGAGACACTTCATTTAGTGTTTGTAAGCCCTTGTAGAATTTGTTCTGAAGAGATTTTTATACTTTTCTCCTCCCAACCAGAAAGCTCCTTGCATTCTGTCCCTACAGCTTATTGCTCTGAGAAGGTTGAAAGCCAGCGTTAAAAAGTTACCTTCTGCCCCATGCAATGCCACACTCACTGTACCCAGACACGGGCAAGGACACCAAGGCTGAACTCTCACTCTTGTGTGACCTGCACTCAGCGTCCAAAGTTAACATTTAATTTGGCAGTTACACAGGCTGCCTCTTCCTACCCTTGCTCCTCAGCCTGGGGGATGTGACACTCCTGCCAAATCCTTGGGCATTCCCACAAACACTGGGCTGTTCTAGGGGCATGGACTGAGGGGACTTGGGGCACAAGGATTTTCCCTCCTTGCTGAGATGCCTATGGGAGTGCAAGTGAGTGCACACTGACCCCAGCAGCACCTTTTCACACCCTGGCAGACAGCCAGCTTTCCAGCCAGCCAAGCTCGTATCACATCCCTAGTTTAATACTGTAACAGCAGGGAGAACCCAGGGAGGAAAGGACTTACTCAGCCTACAGGTACTGACGTTCTGGATGCCAGACTGCAGACAGGGGCAGAAGCCTTCATTGGGTGGATAGTCTGTGCCATTGGCAAAGAGAGTTTTTGGTGCCACGAAGCGATAGGTGGGTACACCCTTGAAGCTTCCAGACTGCTCATACACCAGTGTCATGGATCTGGAAGGGTTTTAGTGGAGAAGGATCAGGATTAGTCAACAGGTTCCTAGCACAGAGCCGTGTCCTTATCTTCACTGGATAAGATGCAGCTGCAACGTAACTTAGACTTTGAGATCAAGATAAACACTCACAGAAATGCTCTGAATGGGAAACAAGCATTTAAGCCATTTGCTTTCCATGTTTTAAGCACAGATAAAAGGTTGGTCTGGACTAGTTATGGAGAAAAACCACAGGCTTTTAAGTCTGTTTTCAGTATCCAGATGAGCTTTGTTTAAAGGTATGTAGTAATCCCCAGGGCTGCTCTCCAAGAGATAATACCCTCTTTGTGCAAGGCCTGGCTCCGAGGTGCTCTGTGTCATAGGGGATAGTAGTAAAATCTCTTTTGCAGCACAACTCCAGCATGTAGGCTGTCAGGGGAGTGGAAAATTTTACTGCATTATGTACCAAGACTACTTTCTTGATCAACAGGCTAGTGATGTTACGCTGCATTACTGCTGCCAACTGGCCAGGAGAGATGCAAGTTTCCAGGAGGAAAGTTTGCTCCCTTCACACTGAAGCAAGGCTTGCAGGAATGCATACAGCCCAGGCACATCAAGGAGATGCTTATTCTTACAGCTGCCTTCTGGTTCAAGGATGGGGGAGTTCAGGCCACGTTCACCAGCTCTGTGCCTGCTTCTTGGCTGTGCTCACCTTCCAGCAGGGAGGCAGCAGCTACTGCAGCACATGAGCAAGACAGAGCCTTGCAGGGACATTCAGATAGTTGCATCTCTGCATCAGCTGCACTTACTGTGCAAACAGCACAGGAGATGAGCCATCCCATACCACATCCCTGCTCACAGCAGCATGCCCTGCAGCAAGGCTCTTAGTCTATCACTGGTGTTTGTGACTCCTTCCTAGTCAGCGGGGCTATGGAATGGCTGAGAGATTTGAGAAGAGACAGGAGTGCCTGATGAAGAGGCAAAGCCACTTCCCCCACAGCACTGTCCTGTGGGAACCCCCTACACTAAGAAGAAAACAGGCTTGGTTTCCTCCACTTCACTTTCTGCTTGGCCTCCAACCACACTCCATCCCTTATATTTCTGTAGTTTTACAGAAACTGGTACATATAGTAAACTTTGATTATTGATAAACTTCCCTCCAAGTCCTTGGCTCCGGGTCACTGTGGTATTTGCTGATGCCCCTTGTGTAGAGGAATTCCTGCACTAATACCTGGGTCAGCTGACTCTGCTCGTTGGGCTGAAGGGGTCATTGTTCTCAGTGTAACAGGAGCACTGGCTTGTTTTGAAGCACTATCTACAGAGCCTGAATTAACATTATCTTCCCCAAGCTGGGAACAGGGGTTTGTGACACCACCTGCTTCTTGGCCTCCCCTCCTTCCAGCCCCAGGGAGCTCAACACAGGCAGAATCTGCAGGGCACTTTAACCCCTGTGTGATCAGCTACAGTCAGGGTGTCTCATCCAGGACAGACATGCACAATGGTGAATCAAGTAGGCAGCAAAACAAAAAAAGCAGCAGCCTGGCAATGGTGGGACAAGCTCCTCTGACATCACTTCTGCAAGAATTTAGTCAGCTGAAATAGTTCCGCAAACAGCTACAGCTGCATTTCCTATGCCAACTCTTACTTCTCCCTCTTCACCTCCCACATCTTATCTAGAGTGGTTGCTTCCAACTGATTCAACGTGGGCAAGTTACACTGGTCCAGTGATCTGGAAGGTATTCATGAATGCCACAACACACTGCTAATTAGGCAACTACACTGTTTGCAAAGCTCAGACACTGCAGCTCAACTTTAGCTACGGAAACGCGTCTCAAGCCCTCTCTGTCACTGCATGGGTGCTCTGCATGCTGGACGAGAGCTGCATCTCCTGCCACCTGCACGAGCTGGAGGCTGGGCCCTCACCTACAGGCATCAGGGCTGTAGAACTCCAGCGACGTTGGAGACATGAACGGCGGCCACATCTCCCCCGTGGTCCCATTGATCATGTTGCACTCGCTGCTCCGCCAATAGTTCACCTGCGGGACAGGTGTGGAGAGGGGAGCTCAGAACAATGAGCTTGCTGGAGGAGAGGTTTCCACCCCTGCACGGGGCATCACCACTCTAAATTGCTTCCATAGCAATTTGAGATGGCAACACTGAGGAGTTGCCAAGATATTTCCCAAGATCTTTCCCATTCAAACACATGCCCAATTAATAGAAAAAAAAACCAACAAACAGGACAAGATCCATCTATCCCAAGTATTTCTGCAGTGGCTGATTTGTAGATTTACTTGATTTAAGTTAGGATTGGAACTCCATGAGGGAAGACTAAGCACCCTGTTAACAAGGGTATGTAAAGTAACACAAACTGAGACCACAGGAGCCTGGGACTTGAGCCACTAGAAGCAACCAGCTCCAACAGCATTTCCATGGGAGCCCAAGTAACACCAATGATGAGCTGCACTTAATGCTTCATGACAAGCCTCTTATCACATGGTTGCCTTCTGGCAACTTGCTAGAACAGAATCTGATGTCCTGTTGAAACTTGTCTTCAAATCTATTACCAGAGCTACAACAGCCCTGAGAGTTTTCAGTTTATCTTACTTTAGATTACTCATGGTCCCTGTATTAGATGTTTGCTGCCCAGCACTTACCTTCTTTAGTCCATTCCATGAATCTACCATGTGAACTCTACTGATGTCCTTCATGCCCGTGTTCACTGTGAACAGTCCCGAGTTGGAGTTGTTAAGCTGCAGAGAGATAACCCAGGCACTCAATCCCAAGATCAATATTGCTGTGATTGTAGTGTTCCCAAGCAACAGTTTACTCACCTCTGCAAATAAGCCAAATTTCCCCTTGAAAGGGATCAGGCCAGGAACAAATGTATTTACTGTGTCTACAAGAGGGTCGTCATAGCCCCACATGATCTCCCTCACTGTCCGGTTCATGAATGCCTCCTCTTTCAGACCAGCCAGGGCTCCACTCAATAAAAATTTCATAAAGTTTGGCAGTTCCTCCATCATTACAGCTGCTCCCTGGAAAACAAGTAATGAGAGCCCAGTCTTTAGTAAAGAAGCTGCAATGCATCTCCAGTGCTCAGCAAGGTCCCTCTGCTGCACCACTCTACAGCCCTGGAGAAATCCTTTGGACTAACTGAAGTTCATCGTTTATCCCCAGCTTGGGAAGAAAGCAGATGAGAGTTCACAGGCTTCATTCATGCTCAGACAAGATTGCAGGCTCAAGCCCAGCCACTTTGCCAGCCCCTCTGCACAGTGATTTTGGAAGGGTAACAGGCCAGCACAACAACCAACACCCAGAAAGCAGAACGCTCATTTTCAAAGCTTAACCCACCTTGTGGCTTGATTAGCCTTGAGCTCTACGAGTAAGCTCTGAGTCAGCATTTGGCAGCATCACCCTCTCCCCCAAGCTCAGAAGCTGTACCCACCCATGGAGCAAGTTCTTACCATCATCAAAATGTTTGGCAAAACGATGTATTCATCTTCACTGCCTTTGGACAAGTCCGGCTGGAAGAAGAGATTCCGGTACTCCAGGAAGGACACTGTGTCGTTGTCATGGAATGTGATATTTGTTTTATACCTATACTCTCTGCAAAGAGATGGGAGAAATCATGGGAACCTTCCTCCACGTAGTGCCCCAGCAACGCCTGTGGAGCAAGAATGGGCTGCACAGGCCTGGGCTTGCTTCTGAAGAGCAGAGGAAGGCAAAAGCAAAGCCCAGCAAGATGCCATGGGCCAGCAGAGGAGGCAGCATGCCAGGAAAACAGTAGTGTCAACCTCACATCCCCACCAGGGTTAGTATCTAGCAGGAGGAGGTAGCAGCCTGGGAATGAAGCATCCCTGAAAGATGGATTCCGCACCAACTGGCAGACATCAAGAGTTTCTGACCAGCTGAGAAGGGGCTGTGCTGCCCCACAGGAGCACAAGGCTGTGCCCAACATCAGAAGCCTGTTACAGCTCCTGAGGGAGGCAGCTGCAGCTCAGTGCCCCAGCAAAAACAGAGTCCTTTGTTGTGAAGCCTCTGCTGTATGGCCCACACTAGGGAAGGGCACTAATCTCGCTCAGCGGGAGCACAAGGACACTAATAAGCTTTACCCCTTTGTTTATTCATATTTACAGCAAGTGAAGCCTTCTCCCCAGGCCAAGTGACTGATGCAATCACAACATACAGAATCCACACAGTCTTACAGTGTGACCTGGCAAGCCCAGAGGAAATAAGGGCACATACATACTGCCAGGTTTCCCGCCAACGCTACTCAAATAGCTTTGGATTAAACAAGTAATCTTCCCACATGAGTTTGCTTAGGCTGCTGACCTGACTTTGCCTACATATGTCAGCACTAACGTGTTATCACTGTTTATGGGTAAGTTCACATGCTCAACTCAACATCAACCATCACTTCATGTATTGGGACCAGAGAAGCATCTGAGGCTTCAACCACCATCCTCAGCCATGGCCAGTCCTGCTGCAGTTAGGCCTCACCCAGTTGTAGTGCTCCATACCAGTTCTCATGACGAGAGCATTCAGGTTGGGCAGATTCTGGGTCTCACATTAAATAAGAGTTCTTAGGCCAATCCATGAAGTTTGATATTGAGTTGACTCCAGCTCTGGATCTGGACTCTTAAATGCACAGTGGAGACAAAACAACTCCATTCTGAAAAGGAAGGTTGCCCACCACACCAACACCTCTCATGACTATGTTTGGTTGTCAGACCAGGTCTGGCTGCCCAACAGGTCCCAGCACAAGACTGAGCTCCACAGCCCAGTGAAGCACAGCCAGCCTTACCACATCAGAAGCCAGAGGTCCTACCTGTGGCTTTGGCAAAATCAGAGTCACTAGGGCATATTTGGGTCTCTTTAAATTCCTGTGCCACTGGAATCACGTGAACTATGCTGATGACGTGCCCACCTGCCAGAGGAGTCAGCCAGAAGCCTGGCAGGCATCAACAGTGGCCAGGCTCACTCCTAGGTGGACCACAAGTGGTACCTGACCTGTAAACGTAGGGTCCTCGCTGGTTCAGCGCCGGCTTCGCTCCCTTGAGGACCTCCTTGGGGTTCAACACTTCAAAGAAGTACACTGACATATAGAAAGGAACGGGAATATCTTTCCACATGCCGAAGGACATGCTGTTGGGGTCGATCCTGACGTTCTGCAATGAAAACAAATGAATAAGGAGACAACTCTAGAGCTCAGCTCCGCAGCTGAGCGGATCCACCCTCGCCTCTATGTCAGGCCCAGCTGAAGGTGGCAGTTCCAGCAGGGGCTCTCCAGAGATTCCAGGCGTGTTATGCAAACAGGAATTGAGCCAGATCTAAACTGGGAACTCTTCTGTATGCAGAAGCATCAAGTTCATGCCACAGGATGTCTGTAGGCTTATTTATTCAGGCTTAGCTTTCCAGATCATACCCACAGGGTTTCGGCGCTGTTTTGATGTGCTGCAGGCTCGCTCTGTGCTAGACAAGCTGGCACTGAATTATTCACAGCTCTGCATGTTTGACTTGCCTGGCAGAAACAACCCTGTCCCAAAGGTCTCCGCTTCTCTTCCAGGTTTGGCAGCTTCACACAGCCAGAAGCAGGCAAGGGCTGGGAGAGGCGGCAGACCCTTTCACCCAACTGTTTGGGTACCAGCAGGGAGGACCCCCTACTTCCCAAAAAGCAGGCAGAGAAATGGGATGGTGACCCAGCTGTCTCCCAACAGCAGCCTGCAGGACACCTTTGCTTCCCTTCAGCTGCCGTCCTGCTGTGACTCATAGTTGATCATAAGGGAGGTCAGAGGCAACGCACAGTTGTGGTTTCCATATCACTGACCTGCTTGCTGGGAAACACCTGTAGGAGCCAAAACATGATTGAAGCCCTCCCCAGCCCAGGAGCTGGCCTCTGGGCACATCTGTCTTCACTCCTTCCCCAATCACCAGGGGCTGTCTAAAGAACAATAGCCTATTCCTTCCTGAGCATTTACTTTGGGTGTGTTCCACCATAAAAACTGTTTCTCTGCACACACAAGCCCTTGCCATGGTTAAGTAACCCACCCAGCTTACAGAAGCACATCTGATCCACTAACAGGCAAAGACACGTGGGCATCTTCCCACAACAGCTCCTCCTGCCCTGCAGCAGCTGAATCTGACACTGCACGTGTGTGATGCCACAGGGGGTTGAGAAGGAAAGCTATGGAGGCTTCCCCACAGCACCCCACCTTTTCTTTAGCCATTTCCTGGCCACCTACAAGCAGCAGGGCTTTGCAAGCCCCTCTCTTGAGCCCAGATCCACCAAGCCCTACTCCTGAGCAGACATATACACAGTGCAGCATCACCCACGCAGCAAACCCTTCCCATCTCCACATTAACACCCACACGCTGCTGGCCAAGAGCCTCCATCCTGCCCAGCCCCAAGGATGTCACAGCAAAGAATGAGTGACAGGACAAGTTTTCAGTTAGCATGGTTTATAATCTTTACTCCCAAGTGTTCCACAGAGTGGGAACAGCCACATTTACTTACACGTTCTGTCTTGTGCTCTCCAGATCCCTGGTTGCGTATGGATTTATTTACATAATCTGTACCCACTCAGGAGTAGCTCACCCCAGCTCTCTGATACCTTTTACCAGCCCTCTCCCCTCTGGGCACAGCAGCTCAAGGTACTCCACAGATACTGCTAAGCAAGAATTAAGCTATGTGTAGGTCAAAATTACTATGGTCCTATCTCTGGAATAAAACAGAATGTTTTTCACTTAGATGAGTTACAAAGTGTCACCCTGAGGTTTGACCCCTCTTGACCAGGCTGACTGTTCCTCAGGAACTAAAAGGAACTCGCTACTGCTCATCTCCTCCAGACAGGACCAGAGAAGCAGCTCCATCAACAGTTCCCAAATCCTGTTTGTCCAGGAGACAGGCTTCAGCCACCCTGCTCAGTATAAATAAGAGTTGAAGTTCCCTCTTCAGACAGAGAGAAGTTGTGGTGCTGTGTGCAACAGCAACCTGAGTGTCAGACCTCATCCTCCTCATCCTCCACATCCCCTCAGCACCATCCTCACCACCCATCTAAAGCAGCTGAGACCGTGCTCCCAGGATTCTTGGGCAGGGCAGCACAAACGTTCCCAAGTGGAGAAGAAACACTAAGTGACAGAGAGATGAGTTGATGAAGTCTCAGTAGGTTGAAGATCTTATCTTGGGCAAGTCCGTGGCACTTTACAAAAACAACATCCTTAGTTTTTGCAGGACCAACACCACAGGCAGCCTGGCTGTCAGGACAGCTGATTCAGCTTCTGCAAATGGGGCAGCAGATGGGCTCCAAGTTCCCTGTTTCACTGTGTGTTCCTCTACAGACTTAAAGATATCCCCAAAACTACTATCTTTTTTTCCAACTAAGTGCTTTTCTCCAAGGGTACACCATCTTGATCTTCCATGCAGCACTCGGGCAGTCAGAACTGGCAAACCCACTCCTCCTCTTACCAACCCAGGAATTTCAGTAAGGCCCTGGATATTTCTCACCACCCTACACATTGTCACTCGGTCATTTTTTTCTGTTTCGTATTAATTCTCAGAAGAGATGAGGACTATTTTGGGTCATGCCATAAGATAGGGAGAACAATGGGTTGAGAAGAAAGTAGGAGAAACAGGGGTTGGTCTTTTCCTCATCTTTTGTTCACACTGCAAATTACCAGGATTTAGCTAATCAGGTAGAAAGAAACACGATTAGCTAAAAAGAGGGCTGAAAGGTTTTTACACTAAAAATGTCACTCCTGTTCTGCAGGGGCCATTCAAGCCTTTCCTTTGCAGACACCAGCTCCTGATGCCCATGAAGTAGATGGACAAAGACTGACTTTGGCTGCTGAAGCCACAGGACTGTTCTGCTTTGCCTAGATCATAATGCTTCCAGAGGATGCTTAGATGCTTTACATCTAAGTAAACTTAGATGCTTTACATCTAAGTAAAAGTTCGGTATTGTCAGGGGTTTTGCAGCACATGTAACCACAGTCATTCACCTCTTCCATCAGAAGCACATTTCCAGGTGCTGACCCGGGTGAGATGCAAGCTCAGAGAGATGCCCAGACAAAGGGCAGGGAGAAAATGGTTTGGCTAAATGTGGAAATGAGCCAATTGGGTTTGTTACAACAGGATAGCTGGTGTCCCAAAAGCAAGAACGGGAGCACTGGACTGTGCAGCATTCGCTGAACAGCCCAACTCCATCCACAGCCCCACATCTTAACCGTGGGGGGACATCTCTTCACCCTCAGGACCTCTCTTGGGGATGACAGGTCTTCAAAAAGGCAGCTCTGTAGGGTTTTGGTCTAGGAGAGAATGAGCTGGAGGGTTGCTTCGGGGAGAAGGCTCCTTCAAAGCACACCTATGCATCACCTGTACCATTTCCAGCTTGGAAAGCATCTCACCAGAGTACAGCTGAGCCTGGAAGGCTGCACGTCTACATGAAAGGAACAACCAGCGCTACAGGTAAAGGCAGGTGGGACAGGAGATGGGCTGATGCTCAGAGCAGTGCCCGGCCCAGCAACACTCGCACTCCAGCTCCGCAGAAAGCCCTCGCGAACGCGGGATAAGAGCCCGTTCATCCCAGGCACACCCGCTGTAACCGCAGGCGGCACATCCCCGGCGCGGCTTTCCCCGCACACTCGCTGTGCGGCCGCTCCGAGCTGCGGCACCGACACCGCAGCAGAGTCCCCGGCGTGCCCGGCTGCCCCGCGCATCCCTGGATAGCACCGTGCGAGGAAAACGCGCCCCGGCTCCAACACCTCAGCACCCCGCAGCTGCACCACCACCATCCCACGGCCACTCGCACCGCGACCCCGGCCACGCACCTGTTCCAGCCTCCCCCGCAGCCACCCACCCGCCCGCCCCCCCCGGCCCCGCTGACCTTGCTGATCTGCTCCTTGATGATGAGGGGCCCCACCACCAGCAGGCTGACCCCCAGCAGGGCGCAGATCACCCCGGCCACCCCCAGCCCCAACGCCACCCTGCGCAGGACCGCGGCCATAGCGCAGCGCGGCGCGGCAGAGCAAGGGCAGCCCAGCCCGCCCCTGCCGCCGCTGCCGCTTTATGGCCCCGCGGCCCGGCCCGGCCCGGCCCGGCCCGTCGCGGAGCGGAGCGGAGCGGCGGAGGGAGCGGGGGGGGGGGCGGGACGG